>JAPSGF010000013.1:4329397-4506370 GCA_035772895.1 Perdix hodgsoniae
GGGGGGGTGAGGGGAAGTCAGATCTTTCCAGAGCATTTTAAATGTCCCCATCCCTCTCCTAAAGGAGAAGGGCAGTGCTGGTGTGGCTGTTGGTGGGCAGGGTGCTGCTCCTCACGCAGGACCTCCTGGCAGGTTGTGTATTTCTTCTGTATTTTGAGATGCACAGTGGATGATAAGCAGCTGGCTGGAAGCACAAGCAATAACTGTCCGCAGCTCAGGCTGAACCCACAGAAAGGCGTCCCTGCTGCATCTTTCCCTTGGTGTAAGCCTTCTGGAACAGAACATGAAGCAGAGCAAGAATTATTTTATAGGGCAAGGTGGATTCTTATAGGTTTCCAATTTCCCCACCGTGTCAACTCACACACACTCACATCAGAGCTCTGGACTGAGGTGTATGCAAAATCCTGAGGTTGAGTCATTTGAGAAACGATGGCAAAGCCCCCTGTGATTCCACTGAGTGCATGTCTGTGGGTTATTCCATGGGGCTTAGCTCCCAGAGCCCTAGGATGCTGTGGGTCAACACTGGGTGCCAGACTGATGCTTTTGTAATTGGGAAGAACTCAGCTCTCCATCGTTCAGTCAATGCCTCATTCAGGCTGAGGGTGGTAGTTGTGACTTCAGCTCAAGATGTTCAGGCATGGAAATAATTTATTAGGTTAAAGCATTTCCCATGTAGCACCAGATAGGGACAGTGGTCCTGCAATACCTTGTTAATACAAATTGTTCTTGCTTCTGTAGTGCTTCTCACAGAAGTAAGAATGAACTCATATGTGGTCCCCAGCCACTGCTGCCCTCAGCACTCTGTTCTGTTCCTCCTCAGCACTGCGGGTAGGAATCAGGGCTGTTTGGGGGGGGGGGGGATTGAAGCATGAAGGCTCTTATACCTGACAAACTGTAATAGTGCCACAGCAGTGAGATAAGAGACGATGAATTTCATGTAGAGATTTGAAAAATATATATTTCATGGGGTTTCAGTCAAAAAACAAACAAAAACACTTCTAGGATAGGGCTAATTTGTAAAACTATCTACTGAACTTATTTTTTCACTAAATAGTATGTTGGTGTTATTGGACAAATGTGAAACAAAACCTCTCCTCATACAAATTTGATTTAATCTTCTTCGTTTATGCAAGAAATCTATGAATCTTGATTTTTTTCCCCTTCTTTTTTAATAATAAGATGTGCTAAGAATATTATGCAAAAATAAAATAAAATAAAATAAATGTCATTTATATAAAGTAAGAAACATGAGTTGTTTTGTGAAAGGCAGTAATGGGGACACTTCTCATTCCTGTTCTGTGATGAGGTTTTCTCCAGGAAATTTTAAAGATATCTTTTATTAAAACCATTTCACGTATTCCAGTTGCATTTTAAAATGCATTGCGTTGTACTGGTGTTTTTCAGCTCAGAATAACCAAAGTCTTTCAGTGCTGAATGTTTTAATGTTGAGGTTTCTTACATCTGGTTTATAGCTTTAAGAAAAGAAAAAAGAGTGTGAACTGATTTGCACCAAATTCCCTCGTAACAACGCAAGTTTGTTGTAAAAAGGGTTTGTGGAAGTGAGGGGGAAGAACGGAAGAATTAAAAATAATGGCAGAATTATTCTTGTAATTACTCAGTGTCGGATAAGCATAAAATGCCGCTGTAATGTGAACGATAATCTGAAGGGGGAAGTAACAGCTGAAAGACAGAAAGAATTTCAATTAAAATATACTGAGCTTAACTGATGGTGCAGATAAAACACACAGATACAGCAATGATGGACGCCGTATAATGCCAGTGCAGATTCCCAGAGCACAGCAAATGGTTTAATTAAAAATGAATTTCAATACAATTATTGTTTTAGCCTGACAACCGACTACAACAGAAAGTCATATTTCATCGCACGCTCCCGACACATGAAGCCTCGCATTGTGCGGTGTTTATGAACCCTGGTTTTGTTCCAGACCTCATAACGGACAGTTGAAACACATAGCCATGACTCTCTCCTTGTATCCGTTCTTTGTTCTGGAATTTTATCTAAAGATATAATTAGGGGAAAGCGGTGGCATCAGCCAGAGCCTGCTTTCTGCAGGAGGCTGAGCGTCTCGGTGTTCGCTGAGGTTTCAGTGCCCTCTCGTGGCTCACACGACACGGGGACACAGGGGACAGCCGTGTGTGAGGTGGCTGTGATGTTCCCAGCGGGAACCCCTTAGGGCCACCAGAGCCTTACAGCAGCCCCGCTTTGGTGCTGCCCACTTGGGATGTCCCGATTGGGTCCCTGTGCTGTGGGAGGATGGTCACCCTGTTTGCCTGGGAGGAAGCAGAGTGTCACTGGTCTGTAGGGTATGGTTGTGGTTGGTCTCATTTCTGCTCTGCACATGGCCAGTGTCCACAGGGAGGCTCACGGTACTGTCCTGTCCTTGAGCACCCAAGGATGCTGTAGCTGAAGGAACCCTCTGACTGAGGCTGCTGTAACAGCCAGGGCTTGTGGTCTGTATACCAGCCACATCAGTACCAAACCAGCAGATCACAATTTGGGCAGCTGCCAAGGCAACATCCTGCAGCTGGCATTGCATACAACTTTCTTTTTGGAGGCTGGGTTCCCTTGCTCCCTCCTCACCCTACCGTCCACTGGCACTCACACTGCTTTGTAACCAGGTGTGGATGCACATGCTCTGATACCAAAGCCCCCCAAATTCTAAGCCAGTTCCTTATCTAACCAGGTGAGGAGTCATGCTGTGACCATGGCATTCAGATCACTCATGACACAAGCTGGATTTAAATACAGATATCAGGAAGCATAAACCAATGTCTTCTAACTAGACGACAGTTTTAGATGACGGTAAAAGTCAAACCCACCACAATAATTATCCATCTATTTCTCATCATGATGTCTGCAGTGCCCATCGCTGTAAAACCTATGAGATGATATTTGAAAGTTAAATGCATCGTGTGGAACTCAGATCTTTGTTTCAGAGCTAGGCATCTTTTACAGTGTCAGCAATGAGCACGAGCTGCAAGTCTTGTCTGTGCAAAGTGTCTTTTATAGCTTCCTAGCTTGTATGGTGCAGATTAGGATTTAAGGACAGAATGCAGCATGAAAACTGCAGAGCTGTGCATTGTGGAGGAGAACGGTCCCTGCTGTAGCTCTGCAGAAGGTAGGAAAGCTGTATACAGTGAGTTGTGTTCAGTGATTAGTATAACCACTCCGCTGTGTGCTGAGGTAGACAGCAGGTGGAAAACACTTGTTGGTTTTTAGAAATGTGTTACTGAGCACGAATGGTCCTTCCTTCCTCTGCTTTTCCAGTCTCAGTGAGACTACACAGACTTTGATCTTCCTTTTGAAGGATACAACAAAATCAAAGCCAGGCCAGGTCTGAGCCCCCACTGCTGCTGTCCTCCACAAGTGTGGGATTTACACTGGTGAGATGGCATTGAGAAGCAACTGGTTTTATCTTCTGCTGATGCTGAAGTGATTTCCCTGGTATAGATAGGTAGGGCCTGAGGGAATGGCATGGAGCTGGTGTCAGGAAGAGGTCCTTTACCCAAGGGCAGTGGGCATGGAACAGGCTCCCCAGGGCTGTGGGCATGACCCCAAGCTGCCAGAGCTCAAGGAGTGTTTGTACAATGCTTTCAAACATAGGGTTTGATTTTTGGGTGGTTCTTTGTGCAGTCAGGAATTGGATTCAATGATCCTTGTGCATCCTTTTCAATGGAAATGGATCCTTGGGATATTCCATGATTCTGTGATTCTAGATTTCTTCCAGAAGTGTTTTTGAAAAGAGGAAATGGTTCAGAAGTCAGTGTGGCTGGAGAGAAGAGTCACTCCTTTGCCCCCTGCCTGAAATCCCAGTGAACCAAGTGCCAAGAGATGCCTAACATCCGTTTCAATACTCCTTACCAGGCATACTGTAGATGGTGCTGCTCAAATGTCACACGAGTGCCCCACGGTGGAAGTGGTGGGGGCACATCCTGCTGCAACCCATTGCCGCTGTTGGAAATGGAGTGCAGAAGCACCGTTGCTCTGCCACTCCCAGTGCAGCTCACTGTGCACAGATAGAGCAGGAGAGAGATTCTTTATTAGTTGAGATTGCAGAGAAGGCTGTTACCATGACCTTGCTTTTCTATGGCTCCTACTCTAGCGAGCCATGCCTTGCTGCTAACTGCCCTCTCCTTGAATGCAGCTGTTATTTACAAAACCAGAGGTGAACGCTCAGAGATGTTTTTGGAAGCCAGCGGCAGAGGCTAGGTTAATGGTTACTCGTGTTCTAACATAGACTCTGACCCATGCAGCACTGCTATCATCTGCGTGGGATGCATGGCACACAGCCCGCCTGGAGCAGCACAGTCTCCTTGCCTGGGCTCATCTCTCATTAGCAGCAGCCTCTACAGTAAGAGACACTTCTTTCAAAACTTAAAAAGTGAGCGTGAATGCTGTTCAAAAGCCTGCTTGTTAGAAGACTAGAAATGGATGGCAGCCTGAGCTGGAGAGATATAGAAGGCTTAAAATACGTATATATGAATCATGTATCCAGCCTTGTATAGAGACTGACCTTTCTGCTTCATCACTGTAGAGAACACAAACTGCATAATTTGCTGCATCTCACAAATACTTGTCCTCTCTCTGCATCTCTCCTGGTCAGACACTGTCGCTGCGTGAAGCAGCTTCCTTTCTCCTCCCTTCATCCCTTCTTCAGCCAGCACAGCAGGATAGCCATCCTTCACCATTTCTTCACCAAAAATGTGGCCCTGTTTCTGTTCAATTCAGTGGATGCAGGGATGAGTCTCGATCAGTCAGATAGAAGCACAGGTCTGTCTCATGGAGGACAGCCCAAACAGTCCCAGTATTGCTGTATCACTTCTTTAGATGCAGAGATTTAGCTGTCTGGATGCTTATCTGAAAGGAAGGGATTCTGTCATTGGTGGAGGAAAATGAGGATATTTCTGTGTGGAGAGATGAATTTGAAGTTCTACCTCAAAAAATGCTTAGATCTGGGCATAACAAGTGTTCAGGCACTCAGCTCTGAGCTCAGATTCAATGTCACTGTGTTATCTGTCTCATCTGAGGATGTCTCTGCTCCTGCCAGAAGACAGTTGTCAGGTTTGGTCACTTTTTTTCCATTTTCTAGCCAATAGTCACAAAAAAGAAAGGTTGTTCTCAAAGCCGAAGACCTAAATTTAGTTTGTCCTTGAGGTTGGTGATTTCCATGATAAAACATTTGTCCTTCATGAGTAGAAGCTGAGTGTGCATTGTTGAAGGCTGTGTGAGGCTGTGTGATTCTTTGCTGATTAGGAGCAATTTGAGTTTTTGGGTGATTCAGTTGCAAGAGAACACAGGCTGTTGAGATTCTTTGTGCTCCTTGAGATAATTTTAAATGATTTCTCCTCTCTCCCTTCCTGTGTTGCTCATTTGGATGAAGGTTAGGTGACCTGGCATCTTTTTATGTGTGGAAGAAACCTCATAATATGTGTACATTTGTTCCATATTCGCTGTTGAATTTAGTTTTGGCAAAACATGTCAGAGAAGCAGCCCCAAAGACAGATGCCTTCCATTTTCCTTCCTAGAAGCAGTCCTAAATCTAACCTCTGCCTGGCTTTAAATTTGGCTGGGAGAACCAAGTACATCTCTGGAGAACTGCAGGGAATGGCACATCAGTGGCTCACATCAAGTCCCTTCCTCAACCCAGCTGCAGCTCTTGGGCAGAAGACATGTTGGCTTCAGTGCCAGATGGAAAGGTTGTTTAAAAGCAGTTGGCCATCCTGCTAATAGCAGAAACTGTCTCTTGTTTAACTGTGAAACTTAACACCATCAGAAAGTTCTTATTTATCCCACGTGAGCTATTATGCAACTTCTCAGAAAGAAACCACAGTTGTCACTGGGGAATAATAAGTCTTATTTATAGAGTAGCCCATGCATGAAATCCTCTGGGCAACTAACATAATATAGTCAGACTTGAAAAAAAAAGTCTGAAGAAACATCTCCATGTCGTCCAGTAAATGCCAAGAGGGGTGAAATAATTGCATAACAGTTGGTTTTTAGACCAACTGTGGTCAGCAGTGAAAAAGCGTCGAAGGGATATTTAATAGATGTTTCTGGAGTTACATTGCTGTCCTCCTCCAAACAGTTGTTGTGTGGGATGATCAGAAAAAGGAGAGAATGTCATTGAAGAGATGACTGTGTCTTGACCTTCAGCTCACCAGATCACCGCTTACGTCTCTAAGCAGCTTTCATCTAAAACTACAAGAAAAACTACAAAGGTGGCTTTTCTGAACACCAAGTGATATGAATTTTACACATAGACGTGGCAAATTAGGCAAAAAGTCCTTGTTAAAATCTTCCCAATGAAGCCCCAGATTCCCATCCCAGGGGACAAAATTTTAGTTTAGCTGAGGCCACGGGGAGACCTGGGGGCTGTGCCACTCTTGGAGGTGTGCTGGGCCCTCATGCCAGGTGCATGTTCCAAACACAGCACCTTCCTCATCCCTCGCATGGATCTTTAGAACTTCTGTCCCTTCAGTGCACTCATTCCCAGGACAGGTCACTGTATGGAATCACACCATACACAGGGTTCATCACATACCAACACATACATCAACCACATGCCAACACACAGGGTTGGTTTCCATGCTGAGATTCTTGTCTGCTTGCCTTTTAAGGAGAGTAAGAGCAAAATCAGGATGCTGTTGAAAACCAGATGATAATTTATGCAGGTACAATATATCTCTTAATATCTTCCTTCCAACTACATTTCCTGTATGTTGCAGCTTTTATTTTAATTATTGCAATTCCAAATGACTTGCCTTTCAGTCAGCAAGACTGAAAGATCTTGTAAGACCCCAGAAGTAATTTATGAGCAATTATCTGATTTTCATTTTTAGCAAGTCTGTACTGTTCCGATTTCTGTCACCTTGGAATATTCTTCACCACAGTCTAGATAATTTAACTAATAGGAGGGACACCCGTTTTAAAAGGGGCCTTTCTAATGACAGGCCCTGCTGAGCCTGCTGACACTGGTGCGGGTCGTTAGAATTATTATGGTGATTCTCAGCATTTTCATTAATCTCTTCTGCATTCTCTGGGGTTTCTGAGCTGAAACTTGCCAGGCAAGGTCTTAGCAAAGTAAGAATTTTTCTTCTCTTTCCTTAGGGTCTTTTTTTCCCATTGTGAGTGTGTGTTAAATAAGGTAAAAGTAGTTCACGAAACTACAAATGAGGAAGGTAATAACAGACTTATGGCATTTATAAAGAACTCAATGACTGTCAGCGGGGATGGTCAATTCCCTCTTCCCCATATCCCCACCTGAAAATCAGGGACTGGCAGGGAACGATGAGGTCATTTCTGAGGATTCACTGAGGGTTGCTCTGTTGGCTCTATAGAGAGGTGATGGCCACCAGCAAGTTTCTGCAGAGAGGTCCCATAGCCGCATCCCAGTGTGTGTCCTCTGACTCCAGCTCTGCTACCTTTACTTGATGCTTCCCTCAGCACCAAGAGGAGGTAGACAGATGTGACATGCAGCAATGCAGATTTACACAGCCACGTGACAGCCCACTTCCTCCTCTCTCCAACAGCCAAGTGAAAGAAGTTGCCCAGTTGCATTATGATAAGAGGCACAGGAAGAGCTGGTGAAATTCAAGCTTTTGAATTCCTCAAGGTCAAGGGATTTGTAGAGTTCCTCCATGGATGCACAGCCCCACAGGGGCAGTGGGACCCAAACGCCTCTTTTTTCCAGGCCTACATAGGATGCCCACAGCTCATCCGAGCAGAATTAGTCTCAGGAGCAGATGCCCTGGAAAAACTGACATTTCTTCATTCTGGTGACCAAAGGAAATCCCTGTTTTCACCCCTTAAGGGTCTGACTCGTGTATTGAAGCTACTGGCACTCCAGAAGACAAGAAAATCCCACAGTGACTCTACTCCACCATAAGAGAGCTCATTTTTTGTGTGGAGTATTGGGGTGCTACCACAATCTGAATCACAAATATCCGTTCTGCGTTTGTCTCCTTTTTCCTTTGATCTTTTCCATGCTCTGGTTGCTGATAGATTCAGCTAGCTTAGAAACAAATATTTATTGCAGCTACCCTTTTCCATAAATAGTAATTGTATACTTGTAATCACATCAACTTTATTTATTTTTTTTCAAAGCATATATCTGGGAGCTAAAGGAAGAAAAGGAAAATTATTTAGAAAGGCATAGGATGTGGACACATGCATATGTTCCAGCCCTCTGTAGTACACTGTGCAGAGCTGAGCACAAAAATTACTGCTGTTTAGGCAAACATCAGAGTTTTTAGACATTTAAACATTTAGCATGCAGGACTGCAGAGAAGAAGAAAGGGATGGCAGCTACCAGTTAGCTGGGAGGTTTTGTTTTATTTCTCTCTCTGTTCCTCTTGTATGCACTTAGAGGAGATGACTCAGAGGATTCAAACTTCCTTGCTTGCTTGTTGGGGGGGAGGGGAGGGCAACACAACAGCAATCATCACTGCTTTGGGAACCCAACTTCTGTTCCCAAGCAGGAAGTCACAGGTAGAGCAGATCAGCAGGTAAGAGAAACACTTGCCTCGCCCCCACCCCCAGCACATCAGAAGTGAAACCCAGGTCAAGCCTTTTCATGTGATGCTCATAGCTTCTTTCAAATAGTGAGCACCAATGTGATGAACATTTTTCATGTATTATTAATGCATTTCTTTGTACCACGTTCCAAAAAAAAAGTTTTGATTTATTCCACACCTTAAACCCAATGTGACAAACTAGTGAGATGGCAGCAGGCTGTCTCTTTCTTTCTCCAAGATTTGAAAACTGAACTTAAAAGTCTGGAATTATACTCAGATGCATTCCACTCTTGTAATATTAACATTTTTTTTTATTACCTGAACTATTTTCCCTGTCTCCCTTGACTCCCACAGCAGGGACTCTCACATTATTTCCTGCAGTGTTCCACCCCCACTTTCAGAGACCTGGATTTGAGGAGCTGCCCTACCGTTTATCAAAGCTTTTCCCTTGGTCATCAGAGAGAGTCTTGTCTGGTTTGGGCTCTATGAAATTGTCTGCTTCTACTTTTTTCCTTGCTTTTTCTTCCTTGTCTTTGTATTGAGTTATCTGTTCACAGCTGAGTAATCTCAGTAGAACTGCGGGGATGGAGATCTTGCCTCGCGTCAAAGATACAGAACCTTTTTCAGCTGAGCCAGGGATTGGCATAACGGACAGGTATTGTAAGTGCACACACAAAGTAGGCACGAGGTGTTCACTGTGGCAATTCCTGTGCAATATTGTATTGATCATCTATACCTCTGACCTCTTTTTCTGCCCTCTAACCGCGCAGTTCACCTCCACCAAACTAACTACTTCCAGCCTTCTTTGCTGCTCAGTGCTTCTCAATCAGCAACCTTCTTTCTGGGAAAGCAAGATAAAACAAAACAAAACAAAACAAAGCAACAAAAAGCACACCAATCAGATCAAGAAAGTCTTTGTTTCACTCCTTCAGGCTGCATGATTTTCTCCCAAGCCAGAGCTGTAAAATTCATAATAACCTGTTTAAAGTTCAATCTGTTATAAAACAGGTTAAATCACCACCACACTTATCCCATAGATATCTGGGAATTATTTATTTGAGAAGAGAGTAAACACTCCATTTTAAGTCCAACACAGACTACAAGAGAACAGATTTTATGTATGTATTGCATGCAGAAAAATCACAGCTCATTTTGCAGTGAAACCAAACCAAATGAATAGATGGACTCTGTCACCAGTCGGTATTTTAAGTATGTAGTGTTAATATGGGTGATCCACCCACAGAATGGGATGACATTATTCTAAGGAAATGTTTCAATTGGACTTGTTTGGGAGTTAAATTCCTTGTTCAACTGTCACGTTCATGCCTTTTTTCTTGCAGTGTAAAGTCTCTATCCTGCCTGCACTTCTTAAGCTCTTTAAAAACACTTCTCTGTGCAGTCCTTCTGTAGTGCAAAGTTCACCTATGTAGAAATTGTCAGAGGTTTCCATCTTGCCTATTTGTGTGATGGCCCTTTGAGCAGGGGCTCCTCACAATGGGAAGGAGTCTCCCCATCCTGGTAATTTGGATATCATCTGGCCCACATCAGCACCTATGCTAATGTTGCTAACACCAGTATTGTAGGTGGTTGTTATTTATTTATGTTCTCCCTACTGGATAATGGAGTTCTCTCATCTGATATTAATAGAAATATCTTTTTACAGCAATGTTATATACACGAGTACAGGTGATGGGGACATTTTAAACTTCACAGATCAGTTCTATTAGTATTACATTTTGTTTTTTCAAGCACTAAGAAGGGATCCTGCTGCACTTATGTTATGTTGCAGCTCTTCCTGAGTGTACACACTTGTGAGGGATCTAATCACTGTCCATGTCTTCTCCAGCTGAAAACTGCAGTCATAAAAACACTGATGCTTGCATGAGATCCAGAGCTTTTTTCAGAAAGAAAATTTTCAATGCTGAAGTAAATATCTGGAAACAAACTCAAGGGTAACCTGTGACCATCTGCTAATCAAATGGTGGAAAAGAAAGCCATGTATTTACACCCCAAACCAAGAGTTACCATCCCAGCTTAAACTACCCCTATTGAGGGTAGTGAAAGACTGGTCTCATATAACTTACAGAGCACAGAAGCTGTATTGATGCACATTTTGTAAACAGAAAAAGTAGGTAAATCTATATAATAGATTGAACATGATTTTCCCCCACTTCTTTTGCCTGACAGCACCACTATGCCCGTACTGAGCTGAAAAAAGGCTTTTCACAGTTTTATGATCTAACTGTTGAATCTATATTTATGAGTTTCCATGATGTTTCTGTAATAATGAGATTATTATTGTCTCTCTTACTTAGTATGAAGCACTAAAGCAATCAATGCATAAAACTCCCCCACCTGTAAAAGCAACGGATTCATTAGCAGGGGCTGCTGTAAAGGGTGCAGTGAACATTGTGGATTATGCATCTATTTTTAGCAGGCATTCAATATTCTGTGCAAATACAGTATGGGAAAAGGGAACTGAACTTATAAACATCTCACAAACAATCAGTCCTTCCTAGAATTGTGTCATTCAGATACTTTACACATTTTCTGTCTAGTCCTACACCCCAAGGTGCTGGTAAAGGCCAGGAGTAGCGCCAGCCCTAAGGCAGACCTGGAGATGAGCAGGATTTTGCCTAGTTCCCATTTCCATAGTTCATTCATGAGACCTTCACATTGGGACCCTTTGGAAGAGTCATATTCAACACACCTTGTCCATGTTGAATTCTACTCTATCCTAAATGTTTGCTTTCATTTGGGTGGGAGCCTGAGTCTGGTGACTCCCAGAACCTGTGAGGACAATTTGGTGGCCCCTTGAGGTCTCACTGTGGATATGAGGTCCAAGAGGCTGATTTCAGCACTGACATCAAACCTCATCACCACGAGGAATGGTTGCACACAGATGGCATGGTGCTGAATGCATAGTTTGGACTACAACTGTGTGTGAACACATTCGGGTTTTGAACTTTATTTAAACAGATTGGAAACCTCCTTGCTCAACCAGGCAGCCTGCAACAGCATGTGAAAGTGACAGCCAGGTAAAATGCCATCATTAGGAGTATTTCCATAGTGTCTGTGGCTCTCTGTCAACAGGCAGGCATGTTGAAACAATCCATGCAGTATTTTCAGATTAATACAAAATGTGTATGAGTGGCCTTTGTAAGTTTGCTGCGTATTCAGGAAAGCTCAAACAAGGATCTGACCTGAATTTGGAATTAAGTGGTCCTCCCAGCTAAGTAAAAGCTCATTTTTCGTGACAGGAATCCATTTATTAGGTGAACCAAAAACCCCATAAGCAGACAGTTTTAGGATTTCAAAGTGCCTTCATACAGGTTCTGGGAAACAACTTGCGGAATATGCAGGAATTTATACAGAGATGTTTAATAAATCAAAGCGACACTTACAACAATGAACATCACTCAGTTTAGGTGATTAGTTCTTTACAGTCATTAGGATTGGAGACCAGAGCGTGTGGACTAGTCTCTTTTTATAGATGATTGATGGGATGAGAGAGATCAGAAACAATATTGTAGACAACAGATGAACAGAGAATATTAAAAAAGCAGTGGGGGGAGGATTGAAGCCCTGCTGAAAGATTAAAGAATAGAAAGAAGTACAAATGAGCAAATCAATTATTGTGTGAAGATTTCTAGTATGTTGTTTAATTCATATTGGCCTTTCTATATTTAGTTTCCTCACAGTTTCTCTTTTTATTGATGTTTCTTTTAGTTCCCTCTCTGGAATCTGATTCTAAGATGCATCATTGAATGATCCTTTGAGGGGAAATGTTACAAAATGAGACCCAATCTAGCAAACATCTTCTGACATGAGCTGTCTTCCCTTAACTAAGCAAAATTCAATGACGCCGTTTCCTAGTATGGAAATCGCTCAAAGCAGCAGAAAGTTTGGAAGTGTGGGCTCTGGAGTGTGCATCTGCTTGGAGAGACAAGGGCAGGGCAAGGGAAGTGCTAACTTCAGACATGCTTTTCCCCCTACCGAAACAGATGTGCCCTGTGGGATATGTCATTGAGTGACATGGTTTAGTGGTATGGTGGTGATGGGTTGATGGTTGGACTGCATGATTTTAGTGGTCTTTCTGACCGCATTGATTCTGTCATATTAGCACTGAGGAGGTGAGGCAGGCTGAAGGATGGTCATAGAGTCATGGAGAGCTAAGTGGGATGTGAGGAGGTTACGAGTATGAGGATTAGGCCAGGAATGTGTCTGGGGTTGGGCTGCGGAGGATCCTTTGTGCTTAAGGGAGGGAAGCACCATGGGATGGGAAAAAGAACAGAAGAGGGAATAAATGCACCTTTAAAAACTGGTGTGCTGTAAACGCAGACAATAGACTTTAAAATAATGGGACTGTGTTCCTGTGCTTACTTCAGGATGCTACAGAGCTGAGCCCAAGAATCAGTTCCCCTCTGGAGCACATTTTAATAAACTTTCATGGTAAAGTGTCCCATTTTGCAGTGCCTGACTTAGTGATGGCTGTAGCATCAATGTTATTACCTTTAGTGTAAACACTGATGAATGCTGCCACCTCTATCAGAACCTCAACATTCAGAATTTGCAGTGAAATGATAGGGGCCTGTCTAAAAATACTGTATGTAAAGTGCTGCACAAAATATCAACTTCTTTCCAGAAAGTTCTTTTTAATGACAACAGAAAACATTCACCAGCACCTTGTTTGTGAGAACACGGAGTGGTGACTTTTAGCTTTGCTCTGCAGGACACTTAGTGCATCAGGAGGTTTCTGTTACCACCACTATAACCCCAGGAGAGGAGGAACGTAACTGCTGCTGCCATGAACCACTGTGATGGTTGGTTCATCCCAAAGCTTTCCAATCTTAAAAATGTTTGCTTTTATTTAGGGCTCCTGAATCAGGAAAGCCACACTGTCTCTCCAGTGGCTTGAGCATCTCGCTCCTATTGCTTTCCCTGACACAGCTTTGAGCATCCACAACAGCTAGGACATAAAAGCCTAAGAGATGGCTGGTTTGATGACAGTGCAGAATGAAAAATGGAACAAACAGGTTTGGAAGCAGCTAAGCCAAACAAGTATTGGTTGAAGAGGACCTGAGAGAAGCAGAGAAATAGTGCTGAATACAGGAACTGGAGATGGGACTTTCAAAGGAAGGAAAGGGGAGAATTCAGGGAGTGTGGGACAGGAAATTCCTCAGGGACCTGTACACAGATTCAGTGACTAATTTACAATCTATTAGTCCTGCAGTTATTGACCCAGACCTCATGTTTCGCAGTGCTACTCAAGTGACAGTTTTATAAAAACCATAATCAATTTTATTTGTGGTTGCCATTACTAGATGGAGAAAAGTGCAGAGGGCTGTGTTGCTTCAGTGAGAGACTATTTTTTTTTAAATGAAAAAAATGCTTGCTTGACTTCAGCTGTGTAAAAAATGATCTTGAATTGTATATCAGTGTCCACAGAAAAATTGCTTTTCATAAAGAAAATCCAGGGATAAAATACAGATCTAGGATGATGAGTCAGAAAGAGAAATTGCAGTCTGGGGAAGCTGGGATTAAAAAAAACTCAATCTCCAACCAAACTGGCCCTGCTCATCACTCTGGGCCGGCCAAATTAAACACAAAGCAAAGATAAACATGACATTAGTACCAGGACTGCTAGATATTTCATCACCTCCATGAGGTATGAGGATCAAGGAGGTAGGACAGGGGCTGCAACTGCGCTGCTTCAGCGATGCATCCTTCAGCTCGTTGCCAACCGTTTGCCATATGTAGTACCAAATAGTTGTAGGGTTTTTTTGTTTGTTGTTTTTTTTTATTATTATTATTAAAAAAGTATATTCTTATTTAGAATTCTGCACACCTCAGAAGAGTAATGTAGGTACATGACTCTTACTCAAGTAAGGTTTGTTGGCTCCATCAGAACTGCATGGCAGTATTCATAGCAGCTGTGCACAGTTGCACCTGGAATGATTTATCGCTGTTATTTTATCAATTAATTACATCACATACTATATATCCTGCCAAAGATTTCCCAGATATTTAGGATACGTATTATTCCATGATCTCCTATTAGATACCCCTCCTGGAAACAGATGATATCCCACTGTCACACTGAACAATACCTGACTCCCATTTCAAGTAGCAGCACTGCAGTAAACAGGGAAAAAAAAAAAATAGTCAAAGTTTCCAGGAAATTCTTTTAACATGTGTTTTGGAGGCACTTTTATTATTATTATTTTTAATCTAAATGTTGTTTTGTTTCTGCTTGCCTCTAAATGCATGCAACATAGCATGGAGTTCAACCTTCATTATGGATCTGCTTCCTCAATAGAAAGCGGTTGCCATAATGTTCATTATATCTGTCCTGCTTGGGGATTGCAAAAATAAATAAATTAGTAGTGCAGCTTGTGTCATCAGCACTGCAGGAAGAGGAGAAAAGGCATGCACAGTGGCTGAAGGGGCACCAAGACCCATGCCAAGTCTTGCAGCATGGCATGGCTGGATGGCTTGGCACCTGGGAGAAACAGTGCATTTCTCAGAGCTCAGATAGGAACTGGCGAATACCTGGAGGTTCAAGCACTACAGGCCTGGCACTGTATGTCAGCGGAGCCTGTGAAGGCACTGCAAATAAATTATATTAGCTCTACCTTTTCAAAGTAAAAATATCTGCTTTAGAATGGCTGAACAGAATTTGGCCCTTGGGATTCATAGCCTACGCAGGTTAAAGTGAGAGCTGTGCACATTAAATTGAGACTTTGAGGTAGGCCATCACAACTTTCCTAAAATGATGTTACCCTGCAGTCACATTTTGTTTGTTTTTAATACTCTGTATATTTACTGCAGGAGCTTTGATGCATGTTTTTCAGCTTGAAAGCAAAACTACTTTTATCCACTGCTTTGCAGTCTTAATGCTTTTAGCAGGCGGCTTCAAGACACAAAAATGGGCTCATAAGGCAGTGCAGCTAACAATATCCAGAGCTCTGATAGGAAAGATTTAAAAGAACACCCAAAAGGCAGAAAGGGACAGAAATCATGGCTGGGGCAACCACACACCTTGGGCTGGGGACAGGAGTAAAGCTCCTCAGTGGCAGGTTGCTCTTCAAGGTCTCGTTGGTGCTTATGTGCCTTCAGTTGAAAAGCCTGGCACCAAATCAGTATCAGCGAGGTTGCTGGGCACAGTGTGTGCCACTGGAGCTGAATTGCTTTCCTTCCTAATTAGCCAAGTTCTGCCATGCTCTATCTATTTGCATAAAGCCTTTGAAGAATTACTTCTGGGTTATAGCAGCGGGGACAAGGGAAGAGTTCTTGCACGTCCAACAGAACTTTCTGCTGCCTGCATTTATTCTGGTTTTTGTTTGTTTGCTTGTCTTTAAATTTTAACAATGCTTTTGATCTGGGCCCAAGAATTGAAACCATCACTGGGAATTTGCTGCTAGAGAGAATTATGAAACAAAATGCAACCGCAACACTTTAAATGTTGATTTAAGTGGTGTCTAGACCTCATGCTGGCTTTCTGCACCAAGCTGAATTTCACAAAGAGAATGCCCCTCCTCCCCCTCCCAGACTTGATATTAAAAGTCAATTCCCTCTACTCTCACTCAACTCTGGTCCTTCTGTATAGAGAGGAATAATAGGGCTTCTGCTTTCCTACTTTTATTTGCAGTTTGGAAAAGGCCTGTGTTTAATGGAAGTGGAGGGAGCATTAAAAAAGAAGCACAAACATGTATAAGGATTTCGAGTTATTAGTTTAATTAAAGAAAGCCACAAAATGGTAGCAGTGGGAAAGGCCAAAGTCAAAGCTTTGAATTTTGCCTATTCCGCAGCACTGATGCTGGGTCTGAAGAAAGATTTCCTGGCCCTCCTAGAGACCACGTGATGCTCTTGTGGGCACTGTGCTGGTGCCTGATGCAGGCAACTATTTCTAATAATCACTGTTTTTTATTAATGTTCACAATTAGATGTTGCTGTTTTTCCTTTACCTTGGGAGTTTTCTCTAGCATAGCATGTTGTTCATTCGTGCTCTTCTGCTTGATGGTGGAGGACGAAAAACGTCATCCAGGAAGGGCTTGAAATGCTTTCCATAATCAGAAATTGAGGGTTGTGTGTGGTGGAAGAAAAATGTCCAGGGGAAATGTTTTCTTAATGGAAATTCTTATTTTAGTGGGAAAATAGAAATGAACAAAGTAATGCAGTCAGGATTCCCATGCCTCTCATGTCCCTGAACATCTAATAAATAGGAAGGAAATCAACTTTCTACACAGGCAGATAGTTACAGGACAAGGGGGAATGGTTTTAAACTAAAAGAGGAGAGATTCAGGTTAGATGTTAGAAAGAAATTCTTTACTCAGAGGGCAGTGCTGCCCAGAGAGCTGTGGGTGCCCCATCCCTGGAGGCGCTCAAGGTCTGCTTGAATGGGGCCCTGGGCTCTGATCTGGTGGGGGTCACCCAGCCCATGGCAGGGCTTGGAACTGGATGGGCTTTAAGATCCCTTCCAACCCAAGCCATTCTAGGATTCTATGATTCTATGTTTCTGCTGTTTATTTTGGCAACGAAATTATCCAACCACTGGCATGTACAATACTGAGTGATAATTCCAAATAAATCACTGACAGTATAGTCCTTTAGGTTGCTCTTTTCCTACTTTTATACTAGACTTTTAGCACAGCCAAAAAAAAAGGCACTTCTTGTGCCTGGAGCTGCTCATTAATGTAGGAAAAAAAAAAAAGAGCCAGAAGAATATGTTGTCTAAATAGGCAACACATAGTGAAAGAGATGTTACCACCCACATGCTTCAAGTGGGAAGTAAAAGGAATACTGAGAGTAAAGGATCTGTTCAAGGCAATATATAGATGATTGTGCTGAAACTCTCCAGTACAGCAACATTTCTTTCCATCACATTTAACAGTTGTTTTCATCTATTCACTCTCAGTTTTAAAGGACTGATTAGTTCCTCTTTACATTTTTATCCATATTTTGTGTAATCCACCTAAACTGTCACCGAAAAGCCTTTTGTATCTGATGAGCAAGACAGCATCAATAAGATGAGCTTGGAGATGTAGGGAAAGTTCCACTCCAAAAAAAAGAACAGCTGGACCCAAGCCCTTCATTGCTTTTGAAGCCTTTTACTATGCACAGCAGCATGCTTTATGCAGCTTCCATGCCTTGAAAAGGCTGGCTGTGTCCTCATGGACAAGGAAAGCAAGATGGAATACGTGGGCTAACACCTTTTAAGAATCAAAGTATCAGAAGGTCAATAAAGTATTAAACAGCACCCAGGATAACAAGATTACTAGGTGCCTACCATGTAACGTTTTTTTTTAACATATCATGAGCTGCGCACAAGGGCATATCTAAATAAAATGCATGGGAAATAGCATCACGCAAATATGATCTACATTTTTTCTTGATCAAAGAGGCTGAGGGAAAAAAATAATTAAAAAGTAAAAGCCTTATGCAATGAGATTTAAAAGAAAACTTTGGAGGCTGACAAGACGCATCTGGCACAACTTCAAAGTCCATCAAAGTACATATAATCAATGTTTGTCAATAGCAGTTTTGCATCCTTTAATTTATCTTTCATGGGTATAAAGCATGATGTTATTAGGATCCAGTCCATACCTTAATTCTGTTTGAGATTTGATGAATCAGGGCTCCATTAAAATTCAGTGCAAATCAGCTTACTCAAGGACACGTTACATAAAGTTGTGCATTATCTAACTCCTTTCATCTTGCTGTCTTTCCAACTAGTTAGAGGATCTTGTATATCTGAAACCGGTATGTGTGGCCACCAACATATTAAATCTCAAATGTGTTTTGCTTGTCGGCACCTGCTTAAAGTACGTATTTGAGGCACAAGTGTCACACTATTTGTTTTTTGATGTATGAAAACTACTTTATTGTGCTCAAGCTCCAAAATGAGTGTACAATTTATTGTAGACTATTCAAGTCTTCTCAACAGAGAACTATGTTCTTTTCCTCCTGGTGATGTAAAATGTGCTCAGCTTTATAAACAGAGAGAAGAAGTATTACCAAGGATTTCTGTATTTCTATTCTCCTTGTCCTTCATTACTGGGCTCCAAAATATTTGGGAGAAAAAGTGTGTTTTTCACATGTTCTCATAACATGTAGTACAAACAAGGCCTGATCAGTATGATTTTGTTGGCATTTCTGTAATAGAGGGTTGTGTTCCTGTGTTGTTTCCCTCAGCTGCCACTATTGTTGTAAATGCTTCAGTATTCACATAGAGACTGGGGATTACTCAAGAATGTCAGGTTTTATTAGAAAACAGATCATGAGTTCTCATATCCATGGAAAAATGCTTGAGAACGTGAATCTTGATGTTTGAAACCAGAAAATAATAAAAACACACACTTTCATGTTTCTAAAAAATTTGTATTTTATAATGAGATTCACTATTTGTTCAAGTGGATGGGAGAAAAATCTGAGAAAGAATCATAGAATGGTCTGGGTTGAGAAGAACCACAATGATCATCTAGTTTCAACCCCCCTGCTATGTGCAGGGTAACCAACCACCAGACCAGGCTGCCCAGAGCCACATCCAGCCTGCCCTTGAATGCCTCCAGATATGGGACATACCTGTTTTGAATGAGAATAACAGAAAGAGAAAAAAAAAAAAAAACGAACACAAGAAAAACAGT
Source organism: Perdix hodgsoniae (assembly GCA_035772895.1). Taxonomy (NCBI): domain Eukaryota; kingdom Metazoa; phylum Chordata; class Aves; order Galliformes; family Phasianidae; genus Perdix; species Perdix hodgsoniae. Next base: position 4,348,579 of record JAPSGF010000013.1, read on the forward strand.
TAGTTTTGCCATTAGTTTATACTATTTCTAGCTTTGTTACTTACTTGTATGGAATATTTACCAGCAGCCAATGAGGTGGTTTTCTGTGCAGGATGCACTTATTGAATCAGGGCAATCTGTTGAACATTAAACAATATTTGAAGTCAGTTATTTGCACTGAGTTAGCTCACCCTCAAACAATTGTGCCTTATCTGAAAAAATGTAGACAACAAGAAAAAGCAAATTTCAGTTCAAATAGAGCAGCATGAGGATAGTTAACGGTGCTTTGTCCCTTCAGGTTCTCCCACTGATCCTTTTCCTAGGGAACACATATGTGTCCGTGAGTATGTTTCAGTATTTCTTTTCTTGCTGCATGCCAGCCCTGTCACTTGCTGAGCCCTTCCTGGACAGATGGAAAGGGTGAAGAGTGGGTAGTGGGTATTTCCTGCCTACCTCGTCCCTGGGGCAGTACAGGGATGGCACTGGGCTGAACTTTGGTCTCTCCATGAACAGCCCTCAAGTGGCTTTTCTTTTGAAAGAAGTTTCCTTCAAACCCGTGCTTTCTTAATGCCAATTCCTATGTGTGGTGATTTCATACTTGCTGAAATTGATTTCCAAATGTTCAGTGTTTGCATGTTTAAATCGATTCCTTTGGGAAACATGTACAGTGAGGAGCTTTATGGTGGATCTTTTTGAAGAGCTAGGTAGGTTTGTAAGCAGTGATAGTCTGCACTCAGTGAGGCAGGTGTAGTTGCAGTCTTAGACAATATGAAGTCTGGTGCATATTTTCCTAGCTGGTTCTAAGCATTAGGTTGGTTCAGTTGCTCTGACAATCCTTCTCTGACTTTGTTCTACACCGCACTGTGGAAAATGCAGTGCTTGTCTCCCCCAGCCCTGAAAATTCATTAACGGTGCTAACATGCAAAAACAATTCTGCTGTCACCAAATCGCAGCACGACAGAATATTCAGCAGGCTAGTTTTTAATAAAACATATTTTTTCTTCATAATTAATATAACAAGGTTTTCTGGCTTAGCACTTGGTGTGAATCTCAGAAAAAAAAATAAGAAAGACGGGAGTGAGTTGCTGTGATGTGGCCATTGCATGGCAAATGTTACAAGGGCACCTTTTCCCTTAATGATTTGTTTTGTAATGAAGTTATGCTGAAATAGATCAAGTAAAAAAAAAACAATCACTGATTTGGATTCCCTTCCAATACACAGCCAAATTCCTGTTTTCATCCTTCTTGCTTTTATTCAGGTCTAGTTCTCGGAGTTTGTGTAAGTAACATTCCACTTTACAAATGCTACGTATGGGTTTTTTTGTTTTGCTTTTAGTTGCAATAGATCCTCATGGATCCACACATTGGCTCTGTATGGATAAGGACTATTTAGAGAAATCAATACATTTCTTCTCAATAAGATGCTGCGGTACAAATATTCCTGGCATAAACTGCAGTATTTTCAAGTATTCCTCACTTTTTGCGTGAAAGAACTTCAGCGAGCTCTGCTGAAACAGGTTATTACCAACACTCAGACAGAGCCATTCAACTGAGCATCCTGCCTTACCCAGACTTGCACTGAATCTTTTCTGAAATACACGTGGATCTGAATGATACACTTAAATGCCATGTCTAAAGAAATTGGCAAAAAGATGAGACTGAGCTGGATCCCACACTTTCCAGGGCAGGAGCTGGTCACGTGCTGGGCTTCCAGTTAATGAAGCTCTAGATGTTTGTAAATCAACAGATGTTCAGATCAGGCTTTTCCCTCCTATCAGTGTTCCCTCCATACTCAGCACCACAGGCAGCAGAGAGAGAGAAGCGCAGGAGTCGAAGCAGCAGCTGTGGCTCTTCCCTGAACATTTTGGATCTTCAAAAAATTGATGTCTGATGGAGAAGGTGATGAAGAGGGTTTTGAAGTTCCCACCCATGTCCAGTCCAGTAGACAAGTGCATTTAGTATTGGAATGGAAAAGAACAAAGCATTGCCTGAAGATCAAACAATTGCAAGGAAAACCTGTCAGTCCTGCCCTCAGCAGTGGGTTGGAACTGGATGATCTTTAAGGTCCATTCCAACGTAAGACATTCTACAATTGTATGATTCTGTGGTTCTGTGATTCTATAAAAACTTCCCATCGATCCCTGTTTCCTAGCTGGCCCATAGCACATGTGAAGCTGTTACCAGCAGTACGGGTCTTTCCATGCCTTGAGTGTTTGGAAAACCATACTTTAGGGTGAAAAGATCCAAAGTGTCTGTCTGACACCTTCTTATGTTAGTTCTCCTGCCCACTCGTGGATCCATTCCTGCCATAAACTCCCATTTCTGCTCTACTCACCTATCTTCCCAGGACTCTCAGTTCTGCTGCACCACTGCAGAGCGGAGCAAGGGCTGTCAAACCCCTCTCCCTTTGCACCCCACGAGGCTCAATGCCCCCCTGCAGCATCGCCTCACTTTGCCTGATGCAGCAGGAAGGCGAGGAAACCCCAGGAGTGCCTCCAGCTAATTGCACTCCGAGAGGGACATGAGTCTCTTTGGCCCCCCAAGGCAATCAGCTTATGCCCTGCAGCATGCAGGTTGATATTCCCTGTAACTAAAGGGACTTAATGACTTTGCATAAGCTTTAAGTCGAGCAGCATAACCTATGAGCCCAGCACTGGCTGCCAAAGCATTCAGTGCAACAGGGTGGGTTTGCATAACCTCCTTGGAATGAGTTTCATGCCTTCCCCTCACTCTGGCATCGCAGGCTGGCCCTGTTTTCCACCGGGGAACACACACACCTCACCCACCAGTGAGAGCAGCTTTAAAAACAGCCAGCTGCTAGCAGACTATCTCCCACAGAGTAAAGATTAACTTGGAAACTTTGATCTCTTGGAAGGCAGGAGCAGGTCATGCCTGTGCAGGGAAGCAAGCTGCCTCCTGCAGCACCTGTGAGAGCTGTGCTGTGCTTCTTTGGGATCCTCGTGCATTTTGGATCAGGTGTGACCACAGAAAGAGTCTGCAACTGAATAACTAGTAAAATCATAGAACCGTTAAGGCTGGAAAAGACCACTAAGACAACCTAGTCCATCCGTCAACCCATCCCCACCATGCCCACTAACCGTGTCCCTGAGTGCTACGTTTTCCCATTTCCTGAGTGCCTCAAGGGATGGTAATGCCATCACCTCCCTGGCTAGCACGTGCCAATTCCTCACCAGGTAAATAAAAGAAAGATGTTGTATGTAAACTTCTCTGGAAGTCTTGCCACCAGTTAATAAGGAACGTGCTGTATTCTCTGGGGCAAACATTGCAGTTCAGCACACAGGCAGGAGATGCCTTGCTAGCAGAGAGGTGAAGAACTTGGGGGTTTTGGTGGAATCCTTTAAGGGAATGGTTTCCCAGGCTAAAAATACAACGTGCATTGCATGTGTGCTCCAGATGATGATATGCCCTGCTTTCATTATACCACAGCCATCGCCTTGGCTGAGCAATGTAATGTCATTGCTGGAAAAGCCATTTTGCCTTGAAGTTCAAAGACTGTCACTATCCAAGATGGTTGCAGGCAAAAATCTGGCCGATTGTAAGAGCATCAGAACCATCAATTCCCTCCTCCTTTGGCGAGGAGCCCAGACAAAGGTTCCCACTGAGAGCTGTCAGCAGGATCAAGGGGTTCCCGAGGAAAAGCAGTAGTTGTGCCTGCCCTCGTGGCTCCTCCGTGCCGGATGTCAGCTGTGGGTGGAAGCTGATCAAATAGCCTTCCTCGCTCTCCAGCACAGCCCTGTGCCACCACCTCCCCGGCTGCAAGGCTGAGATTGCGCAGAGGAAAGGGCAGACGCTTGGTTTGCTGCCATCGAGGCCACTTTGCGGCGAGTTGCAGGAGAAATGCCTTGATTTAGTGCAATTAAGCAAGCAACTCATACGAGATGCAGCTGAATTTCTGAACTCCTGTAGGGCTTTATTGGGAATTACATATATGTGGAGGGGCAGTTTTCATCCCTTTGCCTCACCAGCTCAAATAACGACACTATTTTCTCTGGAATTACTTCTGGTTTGCACATATGTAAATTCACAGCCTGCCTTGTCGCCTTTGTGCTGCCTGTTCCTCCACCAGCTTTTGTATTGTAATTATTCATCTTGATTGTAATAAGGGTAGCAAGACACAAGCAACAATTCAACTGCAGAATGCCCTTGGCAGCTGTAAATAACTTCCCTTGAATTTAGGGTGAAATCTTCCTGCCTTACTCTGAAAGAACTGCTAGAGATTAACTGGACGTTTTTGTCTAAGAGCTATAGGATTCTGTCCTGAGATATAAGAAAGCTCCCGGTTCTAGCACTGCTGTTTGAAATATATTCTATTTTATTAGCCTTTCTTAAGGAGCTGAAATGGGCAAATGGAGAGCATCGTGTCGCCGTGGTGTTTAACCTTTGTACAAAGCCTAATTAGCAAAGTTTCAATGGTTCTTTGGAGAAATGAAGCCTTAGTGAAGTGTTAATCCTTATGTTGATGACAACAACAAAGGTCAGATGGAATCAGGTGTTTTGAATTTCAGCCATTAGCCAACCCTTTTTTTTTTTTTTTAGGCACCCTGTAAATGTAATCGACTCCAAACTATGTACCGGTCCCACGTAAAATGCCTCTCCTGCATTCTTCTTTTTTGCAGGGTTTCTTTTTTAGGAGCTTAAAGTCATAAAAATTAAAATTGCTCTCCGCGAATTCTTCCAGCTTCATTCCCCCATCTCTGTAAACACGCTGCCAGCAGGATCCGGCGATTTTATTCCCTCTTGAGAAAACGCACAAAGTATCGGTGCCGAGCTGCAGAAAAGAGGCTGTTTGGTGAAACAAGCCCCATAGCCTCGTTTCTTCCCCCCCCCACCTCCCCCGTTCTCCTCCTTTTGTTCGCGTCTTGCTCCCGGCTGGGCGCAGTATCGCACCTCGTTGGAAGGACAAGATCCTCCTCTGCTGGCCATGAGCAATACGGCACGGCGGCGAGGGGCCATGCCACGCTGCTGTGCTGCCCCACCAGGCCTCCATGCTCTGTCCCCCGCCTGTAGTCCCCTTCCTACATCCCCACCTGCATCCCCTCCTGCAAACCACCTCTCACACCCCGCATCCCATGTCCCCTGTTGCACTACTTGCATGCTATATTCCACCTCCCTCGTCCTGCGTACCCCATCCCGTGTCCTCCATCCCATCTCCCTCATATTGCATCCCACTTCCCACATTCCCCATCCCATATCCTCCATCCCATCTCCCATGCTGACCATCCCATGCCCTGCAGCCCCCTGCATGGCACATAGGAAAGGGTAAGTTCACGCCTGCAGGAGGGAAGGAGAGGGGCTTTTCCCTGGCCTCAGCCATGCAGCACCATAGCATGTATGGGATCGAAAGGTGAAATTTGGCTTTGTGTCAGCTAACAGAGGTGGAGGTAGTCTGAAGCAGTGTGATCTGGTAGATATCTCAAGGGAGGAGTAAAGTCTTAATGGTAGGAGGCCAGATCTGCCTGGGGTTTTATCCCCTACAATTCTGCATCACATATCTGAGGGGGAAAGAGAAACAGCACAGCGGAGCTGTGATAAAGGTTGCGTTGATCTCCTGGGAGCATTTGTTCCAAGGAACGTTTGTGGTGTGTCAGCAGGTAATGGCCTTAATCCAAAACTAAGAATGCAGATCTAAGGCTTAGCCACCCTGAAGTACAAAGGAGTGATGGATGCCGATGGAAACCTGTATATTTTCCAGGGCAGCATTGCAAGAGGGAGGCCAGGGCATCTTGCTGTCTTGCAAGCAGCTCTGTCCAGGGGAGAAGGTTTGGAAGGTAGGGGGGGAAAGCAGTAATAATAGGAATAGTAATGTGCTCAGGCTCCATTCCTTCTCTTCTTTACATCTGAGCAATGATGCAGCGCATACCTCATATAGCCCAGGCTGGCACTCTGCCCTTCCCATGCAGAGTGAATGGCTGCCCCAAGTGCAGGAGAGTTTGAGCAGTCTCCTTGAAATCAAAAGATTCTGCCCACAAACCCACTCAGCAAATGGCACAAAGGAGAAGTATGGAAAGCTGAGGAGGGAAACAAGATGCAGGTACACAGAACCTGCACCATAAAGCATGGAAGCCAAGCAGAAAAGCCCTGCCTCCAGGGAGACATGAGCAGGCCTCAGGCAACCTCAGGTGCACATGCTGGGGGTAGCAGCAGGTGTAAATTGTTCTGAGTAATGTGGCAAGGTTCTTATTCACTGCTGCTTATTCATTTGCTCCCAGTTGCAGCTAGGTTTCAGCTGAGAATGCTGGCATAGCAGCTCCACGTAGTTTCTTATATGTCTACTGCTAGCACAGGTGCCCTCATTGCAGCTAGGTAGCCCAGTCTGTAGCTGTGATTTACAGCAAAAGGAGATACATGCTGACACCTCTGCATGGGGAATGAATCTTGATGTGGTGTTGGTACGTTTCCTTTCTGCCTCGCTTGCTCTTCAAAGGCTGAGTACTGTTTTCCTTCTCCTCCTGTTCCCGTTTGTCATTTGGCCTTGATCGGGAGCCAGAAAGGAAAGGCTGGAGCCCCATGTCAGAGGGTGAACGTATGGCATTTCCTACTGGGAAGGATGTGCCCTGGTAGCTGGCTGCATTGATGTTAGATAAATGCCGTCACTTAATAAGCAAAGAAGTAATTAACTTGTTTGGGACCAGTGTTTTACGAGCACACTGCAACTTTGGCTGAATGCTCAAAGAATCTGGAGTTCCCCTGTGGGTTGCTGGGAGCAGTGTGGTTTTATCAGAAAAACCACGTAAATCTGAAAGGACTCTTAAAAGTACTGCTTGGGCATCTCTGGAGTGGGCAATGGATTTATCTGGATGTCCAGCACCAGAGTGAAGTCAACTAACTACAGGTTGTGCCATAAGCCAAGACCCAGCTTGGATTTGTTTCTAGAAACTGATTCTGCCCTTCTTTATCCTGTGCAGCCTTCCTGGTCCTTCCTGACCAACCTGCTGAATGGTAAGTGGCTTTGATTTCTTCCATTAAATTCTGCATAATGAGCCTGGGATGTTGGTAGCCTGGTCCATTGAGATCCATGGCTGAGGTCAGTGTTGAGTTTTAACTTCATGCGCAGCTTTGTAGCACTTAAAGCAACAGCTGAGATCAAATAGGAAGTTACTGTGCTTTGGACAGGCAGCATGGTCTGCATTCCCAGGCCTTCCTGCTTCTCACATTGGTGCAAAAAGCAACTATGTCATTTCATTGTCATTTTGGTCCAACCTGTGAGTCCTGTGGCCCTGTATCCATACAGCTCTGGTTCTTTTCCCAGATTAATTCTGCTCTCTTTATAGAATGTTCCAGATCAGTATTAAGTTTCCATATCCTCAGCTGCAACTAACAACAGGCTATTTCACTATTGTGAAACAGCCCCAAAACTGTTTGAAAGAAGTGAGGGTTTGGCTGTTCGCTGTTCTTATTCCTTTTGCAGTTTCTTTCTGAAGTCACAAATGCTCACAGCCAAAGCTTTTGTGGAAGGGAGGAAATACCAAGAGGTCTGTGCAGAAGCAAGTGGGAGACCTACTGGTATTTGAAGTACCATCGCAATTTCAGCTTCATAAAAATAACTTTGTATTATTCACAGACCCTCAGACAGAAAGTATTTAGAGAGGTGGCAGGAAAACTCATCCTGCTTAAATTAGGCCAGATTTCAGTTCGTCCCCAGAGGTTCAGAGAGCTTGAATAAATGCCGGGTGCCTTCAGTGTTGGCAATAAGCTTTAAATTTGCACATCACTCATCTCGACAACTGCAGTCCAACAAAGTTACCTTGCTATTCGGGTCACTCGATGGCATCCTAATGCATCACTTTCCCACTTGGAACATTAGTCATGACTTGATCCAGGCAAGGTTTTGAAAACAGTGTGACTGCCAGCATCGAGATATCTGTTCTCCCTATAAGAGACAGTCCGTGTAAGCTAACGAACAAGAGGATATTGATCAGAAATCCATTACGTGATTGACGGCTCTTGGCAATGTGAAAAAGTGCAGATGAAAGCTTGAGCAGTTTAAAAGATCACCCAGACCTCAAAGCTGATTTGAAGCTTTAAAAGTCAATCTCTTGCCTATCAATTATGGGGGGAATTTTTTTTTTTTTTGTACTACACAGAAGAAAGTTATTCTTTGAAAATTTGCATGCAGGATGTCTAATTTAATTTCATGTAATAGTCACATTTTGGTGACAAATGTCAGATCACTGCTTTTTAAAGCATGTCAAGGTTTTCCAGCACTTACAGAGAATGAGCACTCTGATTTAGTAATGTGTTTAAATCAACCAGTGTATCAGATTTGGTGTGTTAATTATGTGCTCAGATTAAAAAAAAATGTTGCTTTTGCTTTACTAAATCCATGGCTTGTTATGAATAATTAAAAAAAATAAAAATGGAATGGGAACGCTTCTTAAGTAAGAGATGCGGAAGCCAAATAGTTATTTAGTGATATAGCAGTGATAAACAGGGAGACATCTTTGTTTGATGTACCCAAGTCAGGGGAGTCTGTTCTTCTTTATTCTTATGGTGCTTAATAAATGATTGATTCATTGCTAAGAGATGGTACCAACGTAGCAAAACAAAGTGATGGTATTGTCATTTCTGAGCGCTCTCCTTACAGTTGGTAGATGTTTCTGCAGTGGCTTCGCTGTCTGTGCTTGTTTGGAGCAGTTGTTTTTCCTCTATCAATTCAGCTAAGCCCTTGCGCTCCCTGTACCGCATGCTGGGCATGTCTGCTGGGTGCTCTCAGCAGCCCCAACTCCTCCGCTCATCCTTCACAACTTCTACCAGCTATGTCTTTTAGAGAAGAAAGATAGAAAAAAGGCTACCCTGTCTCTCCGAATAGCTCCTTAAAGCACCTGTGGAACAAAAGCTGACGTTCCCTGCTAAGATTTTGAAAATAAACAGGGGAAACAAAACCAGGCTCCTCCACAATATTTCCTCAGACTTCAGTCTGCCTGCAGAATCTCCCCTCAGACGAAGTGAGCTTGCAGGTTGCATTTCAGGCAAAACCTCCTTTTTGTTTTCCTTTCTTAACTACATCACATTAAATTTAATTTTGTTCACAGTAGACAATGTCCTTATCTTCCAACGAGATCCTTCTGTTCCTCAGCACAGCACACACTTCTGCAACACTTGCACACTGTCGAGACTCGGCTCCTGTGGAAATAATGAGCTGAGTAAAAGGAGTCTTGACTTGACATAGCAATAAATGAGGTGAAACTTTTCTTTTTTTTTTTTTTTGTGAGAAACGAGAGTTGGCATGTAGGAAAGGGGAAAAAAAAAAGAAGAAAAAAAAGATGATTCTATTTTAATATGAAATATAAAACACCCATTGTACAAAAGTTGATTTTTTTTTTTTTCAGAAGCAAAGAAAGAATAAAGATAAAGGCTGTGAGGGAATGAATGAGGAGAGAAAACTAAGATAATGTAGTCGATAATCAGTTCAAGGCAGAGCATTATCCATGGGGCCATCGGTCCGGCCCTAGGGGAGAGCTTTTTAAAATCTCTGCACACAGTTTCGCTGTGCTCATTATCATAGCTTGTCTTTGACATGTCAGCGGGGCTTCCATGGGTAGCAATGTGCCCATGTAAATCAGCTGCCCCAAACATGGACTGGTGGAGCTCCAGGCTCTCCATCAAGCGAGCATGCGCTTTGTGGCACATGTCCCCCAGCTCAGTGGGGATGTTCCTCCCTCAAAGAGGCTCTGAGCAAGACAAAGGAGGCCTCTTCCCAGGACACTTAGAATCATGAAATCATTAAGATTGGAAAGGACACCTAAGATCTTTGCATCCAGCTGTCCACCTACCATCAATGTTGCCCACAAAATCATGTCCCTAAGTACCACATCTCCATGTTTCTTGAACACCTCCAGGGATGGTGAGTTTGCCACCTCTTTGAGCGGCCCGTGTCAGTGTCTCACCACTCTTTCAGAGATGTTTTTCCTAATATCCAGCCTGAATCTACCTGGTGCAACTTGAGACCGTTCCCTCTCAGCCAATTGGGCTCATTCATGTCTGTATGGACCTCACCACCAACTGAACAAAGAACATCCATATTCCCTCCAAGCACTGCAGTAGATGCCCCCAGCTGGGGACAGTCATGCATAGAGGTGACTCTGTAGTAATTATAACCCTTCTGCATTTCCTTCTCCTACAGATGAGGCTGATGAGTATTATGAGTACTATGATGAATACACGCAGGTGGAGGAGGAACTCTCCGAAGTGGCTATGCTCCTGGGGGAACCCGACTGGGTAGGCCTACCCCCTCGCTACAGAAGAACCCAGCAAGGTGCTCCTGGGGGTGGGCAGGGGGTGAGGAAGGGGTGAAATCCCAGCCCCAGTATGCAGTGTGTGGCAGGGCTCGGCTGCCAGCCTGCCTGCAGAACGCCTGCTTCAAAGGGATGAGTGGGGAGGGTTGTTTGCTGTGTTCTCTTTTGTGTTTCTCTTGTAAGGAGCCTGTGTTTTATCTCTAGGTTTCACAGGATGGATTCTGATCATGCAGAACATTTCTGATTGCTACTACAAAAAAACACAGGCTTATTTGTCTATAGACACTGTAAGATGTAATTGCTGTTTTCATGGGATGCACGTTCTGTATTTGTGCTGGGAACCAAATGTAGAGCAGGTTTCTTTTTTTTTTCTTTCTTTTTTTTCTTTCTTTTTTTTTTCCTTTTTCTAGTTTACTGAACTTTAGGGGAGCGGGAAAGGATGCCCTCGGCTGCTGTGGGATCATAAGGGGAGAGGTGGGACTGCAATAACCCTTCTCCTCTGGATGGCTTTTCCAAGGGATTTTTAGTGCTAGGTTGAAACCAGGGCAAAACCAGGTCCAGGCAACTCCACACCAAAGGCATGGAGGCACGTGCCCAAGGCAAGCTCTCATTCTCAATGGATCTGCCTCTAGTACAAAGTCAAATGTGCTCTATCACAGGCTCATAAAGGGAGATGGGAATCCCTGGGCCCTAAGCCTTAGAGCGTACAGGAGGCTCCACAGTAATCCATAGCAGCTCCTGCCACTGCTGGGCCAGCCATCAGCAGCAAGCATGTGTTATGGTGGATGCTTGCCCAACCTTCTGCACAGCCCTATGGTGGCACTTGGGCACTTGTCACACAAAAAAGCACATACAAGAAAAAATGCTGGCGAGAAGCTGGAAGTAAAACTAAAAGCTCTCTGTCCCTACCCTAGAGGATCTGTGCTCCCCCAACCCCTGCAAGAACAACGGTCAATGTGAGATGAGAGGAAGCAATTTCACCTGCCTCTGTTCCAGGCCTTATACCGGGGATACCTGTGAGAAAGGTAATCACTCCTTTGCTGACTGACAATTCTTATTCTCGCAGCTGAGGCGACAGAAGTAAGTACAGGGTTTTATAAACCCACTCTTCACTGGAGAGAAAGATTTAGCAACCCTCTCCAGCCATGTCAATAGATCCAGGCCAGAGTCTGTCTAACGCTGCATCAGCATCACACAATTCAGGTGTGCAGAAAGCACACTTCTGTCTCCTGCCACCCCAGGGCAGCCTCCAGAGGAGGGTTACAAGGATGGTGAAGGGTCTCTGGGACAAGGGATGTGAGGTTTGGTCAGCCTAGAGCAGAGGAGGCTGAGGGGAGACCTCATGGTGGCCCACAGCTCTTTAAGGGGAGTGGATCAGCAGCATGGAGCTCTCCTTTCTAGTGATAGTGACAGGACCCAAGAGAATGGCATGGAGTTGTGTATGGGGAGGGGTAGGTGCAGAGTAAGTAAAGGCTCTGCGCCAGAGGGTAATGAGCATGGAACAGGCTGCCCAGGGCAGCGGGCATGGCATCTAGCTGCTGGAGTTCAAAGAGCATTTATTTGGACAACACTCTCAGACATACGATCTGATTTTGGGGTGGACTCAATCCTTAGTTTCTTCCAACTCGGGATTTTCTATGATTCTCTGGGTCAGGAGAAACATGCCTCACCAGCCTGTGAGGGCACAGCACTCCTGCATATGGATGAAGTTGTTTTTTTTGTTTTCCTGCAGTGGAGGACACGTGTGTGGACAACGGCTGTGTCAGAGGAGACTGCCTTGTTACATTAACCAAACCTTACTATCAGTGCAGCTGTAGCCATCCCTACAAGTTACCAGACTGCCAGCAAGGTGAGTGAAGCTCAGCAGGCACAGATCCCACGTTGCAGGGTGCTGTGGTTCTGGGCCTGTGTTGGCTGCAGGTCCCATCTGCAGGGATGATGCTGGGTGATTCATGCTATGTGTGGTAGGTGGATCACTAACGAACCCCACACTGTCAGGAATTTTGAAGTTCTTACAAGGCTAAATGAGGGTTTTCCCTGATTTCCAGTGGGGGTGTGAATGGTGCTGTCGTGTGTCCAGCAGAGTTACAGTGCTGTTCTCTGATTTTCACCTTGACAGCTTCTTCACAATGCAGGCCAAATCCATGCAAAAATGGAGGAATCTGTATACGGCACAGAATCAGATCAAAATTCACTTGCAAGTGCCCTGAACCTTACCGAGGGAGGTTTTGTGAGATCGGTAAGTTCGTGGCTCCAGGGGGGAGTCTAGGGTTTGAACCTCCACAGATCACCTTCACCTCACAGTCAGCCTGACTGATGACTGGCTGATGTTCATACCGTAACACTGATTGCTCTGTGTTGAAGGTGACCTTTGCACCATCCTCCATACAGTTTAGGATTATAACTCTGCAACCTTACTTTTGGCACACTCCTTGCCCTATTGTGATAGTAGCCCTGCACCCAGCTCTGCCTCATCCCTCCAGTACTATTTCTTGCATAAGCCACTGGAGGAGAGATTCTGCTTTGTCACTAAGAAGCCTCTTAGCTGCTAGGTCTTACCCAGTAAGGCTTTGGGCACTTGAAGTCAGTGGAACTTATGCTGGAGTGATGTCGGGACATAACTCATTTCTGGCCTATCCAGGATAAGGACTATCTTCATGTAACCCTGTTGGTCCTTCTGATCCTTTGTGAAATTAATGTTAGGGAAGGAAGAGAAGGAAAAAGAACCGCTTTAGGCAAGGAATGACAGAGAAGGCTCTTTCATATTAACATGGTCTTACAGGACCAGATGATTGTTATGAAGAGGACTCCTTTTATTACAGAGGAAGAGTGAACCAAGCAGAGAATGGCAGGACTTGCCTGCACTGGAATTCCCATTTGCTCTTGGACTTCTCTACTAATGCATTTATGGAGGATGCCGAGTCATATGGCATTGGGGAACATAACTTCTGCAGGTAACATTTTGAAGAGCCAGTTGTGTCAAATAGATCTTGAATACAAATTGCTTCCATGAATTTGCTAAAATCACGGTATAAAATCTTTTTTTTTTTTTTTTTTGACAATGCGTCTCTCTAAAATACGGAGATGTTGGAGATGCCATTGTTACTGTTACTGAAGTGAAGATTCCAGAAACAGGCCTAATTTCCTTTGTTTTTCTTAGGGTAAAATAGTTGTGGGGATAGTAAAATGGCAGCAGTTGCAACTCCATTACTTTAGGTATTTTCCTTATCAAACCTCATGAAGAGTATCTCTTGAAGCTTAGCTGTCCTGTAGAAGCACATGTGTGCTCTCATAAGCATTCTCAGCTCCTTTGCACAGCTTCAAGGACACTTCTGCACTTTGGTTGGCTAATGTTCTCAACCATTCCTTTCAGAAATCCTGATGATGATCAAAAGCCCTGGTGCTTCATCAGAAAAAATGGCAAAGTGGAATGGGACTTCTGTGATGTTTCACTATGCTCTGGAACAGGTAGAGTGATGCTTTAGGAGAGAGCTAGTTGGCCATGCATAGGTGGTCCTGATGAGCAGGTCACTGCCCGTTACTTAACTCCTGTCTGATATTATTTCTGCAGTACATGTTGCTATTTTTTCCAACACAGATAGGGAGATCCAAGAGCAAGAAAATGAAATGTTCAAAACCTGTGGGCAGCCAGAAAGTCAAAGAGGACTCAAGAGAATCTATGGTGGAACTAAAACTACAGCTGGCAAGCACCCCTGGATGGTATCTCTGCAGAGAAAGTCTTCTAGAAGAGTAACACACTTCTGTGGTGGAGTGCTAATTAAATCATGCTGGGTTCTTACTGCTGCACACTGTGTTGAGTATGTGCATGTCCTTTGTCTAGGGCAGATAAACATATGAAAAACAAGGTGGCCATTAAAGACAACTTGGAATTGAACTGATTCACAATCCAAATTACTTCTGGCTATCAAATTGAAAGGAAAACATACATGAAAATATGCACATACATTTTAAAAAGTGGTGCTTGTTGGAATTACAAATTAAACTTACACCCCCAGTCACCTACAATGATCTAAAACATAGTTTAGTGGAGAAATATTGGTGGTAGGTGGGCTGTTGCACTGGATGATCTTGGAAGTCTTTCTTTTCCAAACTTGGTCATTCTACGATTCACTCATCATCACAGCTGCAATAATAGACTATCTGCACACTGCTGTTCTCCTTCAAATAAATTTAAAAATTAAATGTTAAAAAAAATAGGTTAAAAAAAAAGCAGCAACAAAAGTGTTCATGCAGCATTAATGATGTTTTATTTCATGATTGCAACTATTTAAGAGTGCGCGTACTGTCCAGCACTGCAGCTTTCTCTTCTAAGCTTTCTAATTACTATCTTTGGAAATCTTTCCATCATGCCTTACATCAGGAAACAATATCTTGACCTCCAGGTAGTTAAGCTGCAGGTTTTCACCACTGTTACACAGCATCTGTAACTTCTGCACCACCACAATGGATAATGTAGTTTACTTTACTCTTTTTGCAGACACCAAGGAGAAAATCTCCAAGTGGCCCTGGGAAAGCAAAACCTCAAGAGGAGAGAACATCAGGAGCAAATATTTGATGTGGAGAAGGTCATCATGCATCACAGATACAGAGTGGAGGATGATGTCCCATACAATGATATTGGTAAATCTTTTTATTTAATTAGTTGTCTGAAAGTACCTCTCTGGAACTGAGATCAGTTTAAAATACCCCTCTGAGAATATGTACTGGAAATAATTAGGCTACATTATGGATTACACCCCTGTGAATCATTCGAAGACAAATCATGATGGGCAGAGAAAAATCATGTGTGGGGGGAGTAAAGAAAAACAAAGGGACAGGTTCAGCATGTAATGCAAGCTGTATGTCAGCTGCTTGGAGCCTTGTACAGAGCTGTGGTACAGACTGACAGTGATGCTAGGGATTAAAACCAGTTTCAGATACTTTCTGTGGTTTTTCTTGTTTCCAGCATTACTTAAGTTGAAGCCAATTAATGGTCAATGTGCCATCGAAACAAAGTATGTGAAAACAGCCTGTCTGCCAGATTTTGAATTTCCTGTTGGAACTGACTGCTTCATTTCAGGATGGGGCAAGACAGAGAGAGGTATGTGAGCTCTCAAGGCTTGCTGTGGTTTGGTTGGTAGCTTGATGGCAAGGTGAGCTGGTGTTTTTAGAGGCAATTGCTAGACACAAATGCAGGGCTAGGCACTGAGTGAAACCAAGGCACAGAGTTAAAAATTAAGGAAGCCCTCCTTTGGAAATGATTCGTTGGCAGAAATCTCCAACTGCTAGACACATGAAATGTTTCAGAGTTCTGAAAAAATCCCCAACACGCATTTTTGTTTGTTTGTTTTTGTTTGTCATCTGACACACCATGTCATGGTTTCATCTGGAGCCAGCCATTGAAACAAGAAGTGTTGAGGGAGAAGCTATAGTACTGCTTATGTATTTCCAGAGAGGACCAAGGGAGACTGGCATTTCCGCATGCTTTTCCAGCCCATTGGGTCAGATAAAGTTTTTTGGAAGCAGCATCTGGATCTTCAGATGCACTGAAAAATAAAAAAAAATCCAAAGCTTTTCAAGTTCAACTAGCTCTTTCCAAAACCTTTCTTGCCCACAGTAAATCCTGAGGGGAGAAATTACTATGCTTTAGAAAAGATAATGGCAATTTTCTGAAAAATGCATTTTCTCATGTCCTGATTGATGTCTTGCTGTAAAGCAGCAGAAGGAAAATGTGTCACTGAGGCTGCAGTAGGTGTCCTAGTGCTCTGTGACTGATACAGCCTGATACAGTACATAGGGCCAAATTCTTCCTTCTGATGTAAGTCTCATTGAAGTCCACAAGAGACAAGCACATATATTTGATCAGAAGGCACCAAGAGAATTTAATAGACATTTTTTAAAAGTTCCAAATAAAAAGTATCTTAAAAAGGATACGGGGAATTTTTGTATTATTATTTTTCTCCTGTGAAGAGTATCAAGTACCCTGTATGTGTTCAATCTAGATGGCTCCTTCTTTGCACAGAGCTATTATTAGCATTTCAGGAAATCACTGCAGAAATGGAAAATTTCCTGAAACTTAAGCAGAACCAAACTTACAAACCATCTTTAGTTATCTACAGATGGTAGTGCTTTGATACTCTGGCTATCGCCTTTAGATGTCAAGTTATGTCTTTAGATTCACTGTAATTAATCGTTGCCTTTAAATATTGCATGATTTTCAGTTTTCATCTGTTTCATTAGCCCACATATTAAAACATCTAATGGCTCCAGCCTGAGAAGTGCTGAGCAGCTCTAAGTACCCTTGTACTTAGTAGTGGGAGCTGCAGACGACCAGCACCTTTGAAAAGTAGGATACCATTGTTACATGCAGAGCTGATCTGAGCCAGTTTCTCAATGCGTGTGTGACTTTGGTTTTGTTCAGGCAACAGCTCGGTGTCCTGAATGAAGCTTTCAGGCTCAGACACTAACCCTTATCAGTGCAGACAGATACTTCTTTCCAGGCTAGACCATGAGCCCCTTCCCACTTTTTACCCCTTCCCATCCATAAGGCAGGCAAATTTGTATTTTGATAAAAGAAACATGTAACAGGAATGTGAGGAGGTGACTTAATTTTATTTCGGTGTACTTCCTGCAGATGACAAGTCCCCTCAGCTGTTAGATGCCAGTGTCAAGTTGATTTCGCAGAAGCAATGCAGTGCACCCAGAGCATATCATCAGAGGCTGGATGAAAGGATGTTTTGTGCAGGAAATCTTCGGAGAGGTAGAACTGATTCTTGTCAGGTCTGTTGCTTTTTCCGTATTTGAACACTAATTTTTTGTGTAAATAGGCTGTGCAGACCAAAAGCTTTGGCAAGGTACTGCATCTGTATCTGTTTCTTCCATCAGTGTATTATTTCACCAGACCTTGTCTTTCTTCCATACGGTTTGAGATGTATATCCCTGGAGCTAATGTCATCACTGTCAGCCAGAGGCAGATCTATGGGAGCTCAAGAATAGCCTGGGACAGCTGGCTTCTGAGGCAGATTGTCATAATAACTTGAAAACTTGCCTTTTTCCTCTCTATTCTATTACAGCCTCTACCATGAGAAACAATTCACATCTAATCTGATTTTTTGCTATCAGAGCTTATACTTACTAGAGAAGTCAGGACTGATATTTCCTTTTAGCTAGTGAAAATGTGAAGCTGGTTCATAAAGCCTGGTGAGGAGTTTGAACAGTGCTTGCTGTGGTGAAAACTGCAAGCATACAATAGAAATCACCAATAAAACTGAAAATGAGATCAGCCAACTTAGAGTGATAACTCTAGGTTATCACTATTTATGACACCGGTCATTATTTGAGGGGACCAATGTGAGGAAGGTCAGGTGTTTTTTTTATGCTGAGGATCACATTTTTATTTTTCTCAGCTCAGGCTCTGAACGCCTAGTGCTTTTATGCCTGGGAAATTTCATTTGAGTTTTTCAGATACACGTTGCAAACTTAAACAGAAACTTATGACCAAAGAAGTCTAAGTATTGTTTGACCTCGTTCCAGAACTGCAAGCCTACTTGGGAATTGATCAGCGCATTCTGGTACACCAGCTAGGAGAAAAAGAAACACCACTCCAGCCTCTAAGTCTTTTGATAAGAGAAGGCAGATCTTATATTGGTGAACGATTTACTTCTTATTTTAAACTAACCTTGTGTTTTTTCTCACCAGGGAGACTCTGGGGGTCCTCTAACTTGCGTAGAAAATGGTTTCTATTACGTATACGGCATTGTGAGCTGGGGTGATCAGTGTGGTTTAAAAAACAAGCCAGGAGTTTATACCCAGGTGACATCGTTTCTCCATTGGATTAAATACAGAATTCAAACTGAGTCATTATTGGATCAATAGCTGACAGCTTTCGTATGGTGAAGGGTAAGTTTTATTTGTTCTTAGCCTTACACAAAATTCCCCTTTAGCCAGAATTGTTATTGAAGGCTTCTCATTGTCCTAGCTGGGCATTCTGGATCACCATCTGAAAAATAACCTTTTAGTGTTTTCTAGAAGCTCAGTGACAGCTTTCCTGCTGGGGGCTTTGAAATAAACCCTCCTTTTGTAGGCAAAACAGCTTGGAAACTAAAGCAATACCAATTCTTATCCACCTCAAAGTCATTGGTTTGTGCTCCTAAAGCCAATGCCATTTTTTCACATGCTTAATAATTTGCCTGTGTTTGCAAGACTGGAGCCATTAGAATCATGTGAGGGAAGATCAGGCAGGAAAATTATTTTAAAAAAAAACTTCTGTAGGGCAAATGACCCTAAATTCCATCAGCGATGAGTTCCAGATAGGAAACTAAAAACTAAAATAAAGCACTAGTAGAAATATTTAATTTACTCCTGATGAGAGAAGGATTACATACTATTCTCCAGTTCTACCATGGCATATATTAGCTTAACTTCAATTCATACATAGAATGAATTTTTTCAAAATCCTTTTGAAAAAAATAATCTAAATCTATTGGCTGATTTTTGGTTTTAAGAGGTTTTGCAAGTAGAATTTTATATTTTTCTGCCCAATGATTCTGTAATCTTATATAGAAAACTGGAAAACAAGGGATTGACATTAAATCAGAATACAAAAAATAGACGTTTGCCAGCAGAGTCAGTTATTTAAAATAATATCTCTTTCATCTGAATACCAGGGTCTATAACCTTCTCTAAGAAGCTTCTTAATCTGTCAATAGCTGTCAGTAGTAGGTTCTAAGGAACTAATTTTATTTTTTTTTCTTTTGGAAGATTTGAGGAAAACAAGCAAACAAACAAAAAAACCGAACCTAAATGGGATCTGAATATGTCCTGTTAGCAGAACAGAATTTATTCTTGATTGTCCACTAAAAGACATGTCTTTGGTTAGTCAGTAACTTCACGTCCACTCGCTGTTGTCTTGTTCATCTGTTAGGCCACTCAAATCATGTTTTTGTATTCTCTTAAATCAGTGGTGCCAATGATACAGGAACATATCAATCCCTAAAGACTAGAAGTATGGAACCAGATTCATCAGATTTATTCAGTACAAATGATTTTATATTTACTAATCAGGTTCATTCATCTGTAGTACAAAGCTGAGCCTGCCAGTCATCACATCTAGTATTAATTTCATTTACAGCTTTAAATAAATATCAACCTCTGTAATACATATAGCGATAAATCACAAAATATCCACACAAGTTAGAAACATCAGTTATAAGTTGCAATGTCTAGTTCGTTTTTTAAAACAAAAAATTATAAGATGTCATCTGTTGTGGTTCCCAGAAAAATGGAAAAGCTATAGGCTTTGTGGGACAAGATGAAAATGTATTTGTGTTTTGTTATGTTCCTGTTTACTACTTGTACAGCTGCATTTTCCTTCTCTTGAACTGCAGAATTTCCGAAGCGTCAGGATTAACTGTGACCTGCTGAGATCCTTCCGGCCCCACTTGGTCCTGTAAGATCAAACACAACTACATCATGAAGATAGCTGAAAGCAGAAAGCTAAGCTCTTTATTCTATAAATATATTTACTAATTAAAAATTACCTCAACTGGAAACAACTAGACAAAGTTTGAATTACTGCTCTGTACTGAGACAATTTCTGCCATGGAAAAGTGTGGATAGCTGGCCCACTGTGTCGAATAGCCAAGGACAGAACGTGCTCAGTGCCTAGTTTCTAATTAGAGCATTAAATAATGAATACATTAGCAAACACATGAGTTGCAGATGTATTGCACACCTGTAGATTTCTCTGGTACCATCAGATCATCATCACATGTAAGACTTAAGAATATACTGCCTCCAGTCCCTACAGACTGCATTGCTCATCCATAGTTAATTTCCTCAGTAGCTTTACAGATGGGAATGTAAATCATGGATGTGTCCTGTTTCTCTTACAGGGGCTTACTGTTTGACTTTTTTGCCAAAGTTAACACTTAAACAAAGCAAGTATTAAAAGCACACACACTTCCTCTTCTACTGTAATTTAACATTCCTTAACTGTAGGGGCTACAGTACAAGATCCCTGCATGGACTTTTGCCCTCTTACACAGGGACATAGCAGACTTGAAGCCACCTTGTGGAGGTAAAGGACAAGGAAAACCTGGAAAAAAACAGCTTGTAATTTCTGGTGTTTTGAGATGAGTGGAGGAGGCCATAGTACACATTATGGTGTCAAGAGTCTACAGTGAGACTGTCAATACAGCTGTCAGTGGAAAATGCAGGGTACCAAGCTGTGTCTTGCTGAAATTAGGAAAAGAAAAAGGGAGTTGTGCCAGGCGTCCCTTCCACCTGCACTTTTGCTCTCTGTGGGTATACCACTTAGAGATCTGACAATCTCCAAAGTCAAGGGAAACACACCCTGTAGTTTAAGAACATCCTATCCTGTGGCACTTGTAGTCCCTACAGGAATTCCTCAGCCATGACAGATCTGAATTCCCTTGTGAGGTTCCTTCAAATTGAAGCTTACAGAAAGCCACAAAGCTTGGGGAGGGAATCGTGTATATTCTGTTTAAAGTAAGGGGGAGAACTGTAATCTCCAGGGAGCATTAAACAGGCCGTGTGCCTGCCTGCCTTCTCAAGAGCACAGCTGTAGCTATTTGTGAGAAGAATGGTTACTTACAGTCTCAGGTCCATACTGCGCAGAAGCAGCCCGCAACCCCATTTCCCAAAGGTACGCCAGCTCAGCAGCTCTTCTTGCCCTTTCCACTTTATAAGAGCCTGGGGGAGTCCAGCCAATGCCTCTGAGCCAGTTCAAGTCAGACTTGTATTTCACCTATGAGAATGAAACATACAATAATGTGTATTGCTATTAACCACATGCGCTGTGTTTTCGAGAGAGAGTATACAGAGAGGAACAAGGTTATTAGTAAACAAGTTTTTTGTTTTTTTTTTCCCCTCCAAAAAGTCTGTAGTTCTTTTAAGAATGATTTTGTTGATAAGTAAGGCCTGTGATGACACTGCCATCCAGAAAGCTCTTAGCATCGGGAAGGACAGTGCCTCTCAGTTGTACTTACATCACTCTGCAGCTTATAGGCCTGCTTTGCATGTTTCACATTTAGCTGCTCAGGATCACAAGTGTATTGATGCAAGGGCTGCTTGTAGTTAACGTTGCTGGCAAGCTGCTGGCTTCTCTTAGCATGGAGGAACCCTGGTTGGTTAAGCTGACTCTGAAAATGTGGTCTGTTTTGGGCATATCCACTCCTGTACAGGTTGTCACTCTGGAGTTTCCCCACTCTGAGGACATGTCCAATGTGGGCATTATCACTTGCATTGAAGAATCCAATCATCTGGCCTCTGTCTCGCAGGAAGGCTTCTTTGTATTTGTACTGAGGAAGATGCAGAGAAAAGTGTAATTTTCACATTCAGATTACCTTCAAATTCCATTATGAAACAACACATCCTCCCCTAGTTTTAAGTAACATTTTTTTGTGTTGCACAGAGACCACAGGTTTGCTTGATATCAAAATACATCTCCTAATCTAATATGACACTACAAGACAATGACCTTGATGTTAATTTTTAAGGGAGTGGAACAAATAGGGGCCCAAAGTAATCCTCTGTCAAAAGTAACCAGAAGTCTTATTCTGTACCAAGTAAACATTTCAAGCATGCAACTCTTCCATATTCAGCTTTCTTGCTGACTGAGGTCTTCTGTGTTCAAAGGCGACCCACTTTATTCTAGCCCACGCCTGACTATTCATAGCCTGGTAAATAGTTTATGTAACTACAGTACAATATCCCTCCTTCCCAAGAACAGCTCCTTAAAATGAAACACGGCAGCTTGGTATTGGACATTATAAATGAGAACCTATAGTTGGAAATCTTCATATTTAAATAGCATTTACTTCATTGATTACCAGTTTTCTCTCTCTCTCTCTCTCACACACACACACACGCACACTTTCCTAATGTCCTATTCACCCATTTTTGCGAAGTGGGGGTGACATGGGAATGGGATTGGGAAGTGTTTGAAGAAGAGCAATTCTTACATCACTAGCAATCTCTCTTGAAGCCTTTGCTGTCTGGAATGGAATGGCGTCAATCCTAAAATCATAGCCAGATGCTCTTGTCTGTTCCCAAGATGTTTTATAAGCTTTCTGTGTTGAAAAGAAAAGAACAAAACAGTCATTTCTCCCTTGCAGTTTCTTAAGTGTAGTCCCATGACTGTAATAATAAATGTTTTATCCTACTGGGCTTGTTTGTTTCAAGAGTCATCAGTACCATCTCCAAGGTTTTGATCCAGTTCTACAGCCCTTCAACTTGTTGTCTATTCCCCATAATGATAAAATGTCTCATCTGAAAAATGCCACTAGGGTTTCCTTTTGTACATGAACGTGGTTGTTTCTGATTGGGTTTAACTTCTATTAGAAACTGTGATGCATCAGTCACATCAATATTGCATTGATATTACTCTTATTCTCTCTTTTGATGCATCCACTTGCAGTGTCTTGGGTTTCGTGGCATCATAATTTCAATACTAGTTAGTTCAAGCTTTTCTAATGATTCCTGTCTCTATTTCATAGCCACATGTGGCTTCATTAACTCATCTGAAATAACAGCCAGTTCTAACATATTTAATGTGACTTTGTGGGTGTGAAATATATTTACATCTTGAAGAGAAATTTCTCTAGATTTGGTTCTTCTTTCTTTAGTAGCACTCCTGCAACAGCTTCCAGTCCCACTACCCAGCTGTTGCACCTTAGCAGATATTTTTGGCCATCCTTTTCTGATTTTATTGATTGGCTTTCTGGAAGACTTTGATCCATCCTTTTGAAGGTTTGCAATTATATGAGAAAAACAGCACGATATCTATTTCATATTTCAAAAAATATTCTCATGTTTCACTGATGGATTTAGTGCCAGCTGATGCTTAATTTGAAAGTAAATTAAGATGCTAGAAGTCCTGCCAGAACTAGTAGCCTGGATAGAAGCAATGCAAATGTTAAGATATGTTTTGTTTATAGGTCTAGGGCTGATCTTTCGTTTGTGTACAGTCACCCCTTGGCCACATTATTTTTTTTCATCTGTCACATCAAGGAACTTAAATCCTGTTTCTTTCTTGTACATATAGAAGACCTACCAACAAATGAGAAACTAAAAACTTTTTTCAAACTAAGATCACTCTGACCCTGCAACTAAAGATGACAAATTTGATCATAACTATTAGAGATAGACCGCGTGCCACTGTAGGAAGTAAAATAGAAACAATCTCTTTAAACCAATTCCACTTGCTGATTCATTTGCACTCACATTAAGGACTGTGCCTAAGGGATCGGTTCAACACAGCATTGCAACTTCATGAAGATAGATCACACAGTCAAGGAAAGAGAGGGATTCTCTCTGTCTCATCAAATGTAAGAAAAAAGATTTATATTTGGGTATAATTTCTTATAAACTTTAGGACTGAAATGATTGATAATAGCTTCTTGTCCCAGGAAACAGAACTAATTTTTAAAAGAAAAATAAACAACTTTTCCTGATCCCTCCCTCCCAGTATGCAGCATATTGGCAGTCCACAAGCTCTGCCTTTTTCAGTTCATGTCAGGTTCAAAGAACCTGACTTCTACACCCTCATGAAAGCTTTCCATTTCCAAGCAAATTTTTTTTCTTTAATGACTGTTACAAAGTCACCTCCTCAAAGTAAAAACTTCTGTTACTTACATCACTGATATGAAGTGCATTCTGGCGAGCTCGGATAAAATCTGGATGATCAGGAGGCAGGGTATACCTGTGCCTGGCTTCAGAGTCTCCAGCCTTGTACAGCCTCTGAGGAGTCAAAAGACATTGAATGCGACTGATTCTGGAAGTGAGGTCAATTCTACAATGCCTTTAGCACAACAAAAGTTAAGATCATTTATAGTCGTATGAAACCTACGTCATTGCACTGGAGGTAGCTATTTTTAGCATGAATCAAATCTGGAGAGTCAACCACAGCAGTGAACTTCAAACTTTCTGGCTTCTGACGGTACTTGGTCTGGAGGGGCCAAGAAAACAAACAAATACACACACATAGGATGCTTCTGTTAGATGACATTGTGATTCCAGGTGTGCTATAATTGGAGTAAATCACCAAATCGCCTTCCTGAAGCCACAGTAATAAAAACATACTGTTCTGCTTAGGACTTAGTTGCTCTTTCAGCTAGTGAACAAGGATATCACTGTCTCATTGCACCAACCCTTTCTTTTGTGTGTGCGTGCAAGGATGTTGCACTGAAAATGCACATGTGAAATCTATGAACACTGCACTTTTGGCAGCTTATAATTTTCCTCCATTGATATGTGATACCAAGCAGGCTAATGCACCCTCATTGTGACTATCAATGCTGTATCTTTCGATATCACTTCCATAAGGACCTGCTTAGAATTTCATAATAGAATTTACTGCTTTTATTTATTGCTACGTGTTTTGTTTATGCTCTTGTGATTCATTCGGAATGGAAAATATTCAGCAGGTGTCACACAGTGGACTTGCATCTCCTGCACTGCTTCTTGGTAACTTACACCTTGTATAAACAGGCTCCCACATCAAAAGGAAATGATAAGCTACATTCGTAAGTGTCATGTAACGAGGAGCCTTGATGGTAAACAATTCCTACAGACGTGCTAACCCATGAAAGATTTATCAGTTACCTCACTGATGAGCTCGCCAGCCTTCTTTACACTTTCTATCTGCGGAGATCTCAGAGCCATCCAACCAACTCCTTTCATGAAGTTCAGGTCTGATTTATAGCGATGCTGTTGAAAATGAAAATCGTTAGCTATCAGTTTTGCATCCACAGCTATTAAGGTATTTTAAAAAGACTCTCTGATTCATATTAACATTTTGAGGTTTTTCATTTGCCATGCACATATCAGATCGTAAAGCCAAACTGTTTGCATTTGTTCATTCCACTAGGAATTAAATAATGTATCATATGCAAGTTACAAGGGAAGGCCCCACAAGTGAATTAGTATGACTCAAAGCAGTCAGTAATAACCTGTTTGTACTGGGCGTAAAAGAAACCCTTTTGAAATAATTTTCTGAGGTGAGTTCAAGTCGGGAATACTAATTATTTTATCTGGTGCAGGCTTCCTCATTAACCCCATTTCTAAGAGGAGACTTAAGACTCTTTCTTTATTCACATTAAAGGCTTCCTCTACCTTCTTATCGAGTAAAATGAGACAGTCCCAATACAAAGTAAAAGACAGGAAAGTAGTTCCAATCCTAAAGATCCTTACCTCTCCTATAAGCAAAAGGGATAGCAACCAGCTGTACTTTATTCTTTCTAGACAGCGAGGGGATCAGACAATATCACCTTAATCATTTCTCTGTGGTGTCCACAGGCAAAGAGACAAGTCCTGATGTCCTTATTCATCTCCTGCCTTCTCACTTGTTAGGCAAGCTCTGAAGTACATGCTGTTTAGGGTCTAAGAACCCCGAACCAGTAAAATATCTGCACCCATGCAGCTTTATATTTGCACTAAATATCTACATCTATTTGAAAGCATTTATGGCCAATAGCTTGTCCCTGAACAAAGGTACACATTCTAAGGCAAAGTGAGTCTGGATGTTGCCCATCCTGAGATTTCATTACGTCTGTCAAAGTTTGCCTGGACTTACATTTGCATGAGCAATTTCTATGAACGTGTCTGGGGAGCTGGTTGTTTGATATTACTAGTTCTGCCTTCAAAATGACTTTCTAACATTCCTCAAAAAATCTGAGCATTTAACCTCCTGCACAAAGAATTCTATGTGTAGAGCAATGACTGTCAAACCACCGGCTGGCTGCGATCCAAAATGCTGAGAGATTATTGATTATTACTTTTATTTTTTTATATGTATCTCTGAGCTCTAGGATAAGTGACATGGACCACACTGATTTTCTGTCATGTTCATAACATAGGAACTTCTGATTCATGTATATTCTATATGCATAGTGTAATCAGATATCTTGCTGCTAGACATTGTAAGTTTGCAAATACTGTTTCCAAAAACACTGCCCAGTGCCAAACACTTTGTGCCATTCCTTTAAAGCTCTATCAATCCTAAATTCAATTTTCTGTTTACATAAAGAAAGTTTACCTCACTCTGCAGCATGTGGGCTCTTTTGGCCCATTTCATCTTCAAGTCTTCCGGGAGTGCTGTAAATTCATGGAGTCTCTTTCTATAATCTTGATCACTTGCTAAGGCCTGGGCTTTCCTTGCATGGACAAGATTCATCATGTCCATGGGCAGATAGTACTGAGACCACACGCCTTGGGATCCTTTCTTATACTCCTGTTCACTCTGTAATTTGGCAGCATGCAAGCAATGCAGCAACCTGGTATCATCCAGAACACTTCGGGCTCCAATGTGCTTTCCTCTCTCCATCACAAAATTGTGTTTATACTGGTACTGGAAAAAAAAAAAAAAAAAAGAGAAGTGAAAAAGTGCCATGCATACACTGACTGCTGTAGATAAGTAGCTTAGTATAAGTCACTGAAGTATCTATGCTGACTGCAAAAACAGCCAGGATCTGCACTGCTAAGTATTTCCCTGAATCTCTCATTGCTTTTGAGTTTAAATACCACAGTAGTTACGATATGTAAGTTAAGCACAATTCAGTACATTCTCTGAATACCTTCAAAGCATTGGTAATATTTAAACCTCAGATGATGCACTTTTATTAACTCTCAGTTATAATCCCATAATTATGAACGAGAATGTAAGAGGAATAAACAAAAGAAAGAAAAAAATATCCCTGTGGTGAAACATCATGCACTCTGTAGCCTTCAGATTTGCAAATGCCACCCAGCTATTTTAAAGAGTAAATTCAGTCTTCCCAGATCAATAACTATGTTGAAAAGCCTAAGATGGTGGTCTGAACAGAAGAATAAGCACCAGCAACCCCTTGTTCTCATCTTAGCTGGGACTATAACTCTCCCTATGATCTTGCATTTATCCTCTCTGTGAAATAGTGATGATGATGATAATGATTATTTATACAGCATCAACAGGGTGCTTGGAACTTTAAAGAGAAGGCCTGGGCCCTGAAGAGTTCATAATGTAGTTGAAATGGGATAATAACACTTATCTACCACACAGGAGAGTTGCGGGGATTAAATTACTGTAGCTAATGTTTACAAAGTGCTTCGAAGATGAAGGGCCAAATTCAGATCTGTTGTAAGTGGATGTAATTCTATTATGGACTTGTACCCTTTAGAGCAGATCTGAAGCTGTAACCAAAAGCACTCTGCAAAATGTAGTTAAGTATACATTATAAATTACAGCTAGATATGGTTGCTTCATAAAACAAATGCACATGAAACAGATTCATATTTTATCATGTTAGGGATAAAATATGCAACTAAATACTACACAAAAGAAGGAATTTTTAAAGTTAATTTTTAGATTTTTTTTCTTCTTACATTTCTTGTGAGGAAAAATGAACTTAGGCTTTCTGAGAAATGGGTACCACTATGTCCGAGTGTTTTGCCAGCAGCAACCTAATGAAAGCGTGTTTTTACACACATACACTGATACCACATGATACACAACATTCACTGATTTTCACTTCCTAAGCAGACAGACATCTCCTGATTTTCAGAGATTCAAAAAATGCTTTTCTGAATTCATCTCTATTCAGGAGTCCTAAGCACTTCCAAAAGTCAGTTCAAAGCAGGGTGGACAGAATTAGTGGGCACTTTATAATATGAGAAGCTAAAAGCCTGGAGAGGAACAGAATCTCTCTGATTTATCTGTCTGCAAATACTTTAATTCACCAGCTATTTCCCACTGGAAGATGTTTAACCGAGCTTGGCTCTCGATTAGCAATGATTCTTACTTTTTTTTTTTTTCTTTAAATTCACACAAAGAATCTCATTCATAAGTAATATATTCTGTCTCACACTTGTCTCACATGGTTATGGAGTTGCTTTAATTCAGTAAAATCTGCTTTAGACATTGTCTTACATGAAGTTAACAGGAATTAGGCAAGATGGAAGGTTGAATCATTCAACTCACATCACTGGCAATTTCTCTGGAGGCCCTCGCAGTCTGGAAAGGGAGTGCTTCCATTGTCAGCTTGTAGCCTTGAGCACGTAGATTATGCCAAGATTCCCTGTATTTCACCTAAAGTAGGAGAGGCACATGTAGATTGCTCTTTCGCTTTTAAATGCACAAAGGAATAAACAAAGGAACCCTCTTTCATTTGTTATTCTGAGTTACTCATTCCTCATAATCAAAGGATTTTTTTTTTTTTAATTATCTTGAGGAAATCCTACTATCTCAGGCAAAGCAAGTCCTATATTTCATGTAGATTTAATTTACAACTACATGTATGCTAATGGAAATAAATATCATTATAATCAAATCAGGGAAAGCATAAATAGAACAGATCTAAGAAGTCCTTTACTTATCCTCCTTCCTTGCCACTGCACAATTTATCCTCCATCTCAAATAAGCGTAAGAAATATAAAAATTTACATCACTGAGATTGGCTGCATTTATTCTTGCTTGTGTGAACTCAGGCAGACCCAGTGTTGGTGTATAGTGATGCTGAATGTCCTCTCCTGCTGCTTTATAAAGGCGCTGGAAAAGAGACCAAAAAAGACAGTTGCAATTAATGGTCCTTCGTATCTCAGTAATGCAACTGTAGTGCTTAAGTTGTTTACGATTATGGCAACTATAATCAGCCAGCACAAAAAAAAAAACACACAAATGGCTAAGAATATGACAATGCTATTTAATGTTTTTCTGGAAAGTAAAACCAGGACAAGATTGAAACAATTTTCATATATATACCAGGATGCCAACCCACTGTGTTGTTAGGTTTACATTTAATATCTTCCCAGCAGGGCTAAAGGGTACCTAAAACCACTAATTGTACCTTGAATGTATGTTATTTAAGGAGACTGAGGCCATCTTTTCTAGCTTAGACCTTTTCTTCATGTTATGACAGTCAATTCTGATAATTTATCTGTGGGTTTCCTCCTCTTTTTTTGGAAATTAGAGAAGATATTATTCTGGAGGCCTCAAAAGTAGCCCACACTGTGCAAATGAGATCCCTCAAGAACAGCATCATGTCTTTTGAGGTTTTGTTTCATGTAAAAACGCTTGATAAGAGGATCCTATCATATGGACGCTATTTGAGTGGTTTTGTTTTTTATTTTTAAAGAGATTGAATTGAAAAATGATATTAAATATTTTTCTGGAAATAATAAAACATGATCTAACTAGACATAAGCAGAATTCAGTGATGCTTGCTTTCTTTTTGATGCATTTTGCTTTCGGAAGAGAATTGTCTTTCTCCCTCCATCCCTCGCTCACTGCATTTTGAAAGGCATATTTTCTGATTCACGTTAAGAGAGCCTACCTCATTAGCAATCATATTGCTGAATTTTGCATGAAGGAGGCCAGGAGAGTCTGTCACCGATGTGTACTTGAAGGAATGTGGCTGCTGACGATATTTACTCTGAGTTCATGCACAAAGAAAGATGAACAGAATAACTAAATTGTCTTGTCAAATATGGGACATTTTCCAGTACTAGTGCCCTTCTGCCTAAAGCTCTACTTTACTTTGCAAAGGTTGTGTAACTTGTAACTTTAAATTAATTTACCATTTGCAAATCTGAATTTGATGAATTTTAGTCTCATAGGGGAAAAGAAAAGTAAGGAATAAGAAGTAAAATAAAACAAGCAAAAAACTATCATGCTGAACACAGTCATGAGGTTATTTCACACCTTGGTGTCATTAACATTGGCTAGTGGAATTACAGTGAAGCAATCCAGTCCAGAGAAAAGGTGCTGCACAAGTCACTGATATTTTTTTTTGTGGTAAAGACAAGATTTCACATAACCCATGTCAGAATTGTGAACAAAGTAACCACAACATCACTGCAAGTAGGGATCGATTCACTAAAACTATTACGAAGAGCATTGTACAAAGAGCAAATATTTTTGTTATTTTCACATCAGGGGGAATATGGGTAATAGATCAATGATTGAAAGCTATCAGAGACTATAAGATGATAACAGAGAAGAGAAAAAATCAGTGAAAGAGGCAGTTAAAAAAATGGTACATGAAGGCAGCAAGTGAGAAACAGACTGTTGGGCACTGCAGTCTAATTTTGAGATTTTTATCACATAAAATAACCTACTGGGTCTGGAGAAAAGATTTGTGAGAACAGCAAACTCTGCAAATCCTGGAACTCGTTCAGGCTCACCCATCTGCAGTTAGGACATGAACTGACTGATCAAACACAATGGGAGGGAGACTAGTTTTATCCAGTGTGCCACTTTGCCAGCCCAGTTTAATGGAAAGACATCTGGCAAAGTCTTGTATGCAGTGGAGAAATCAAAAACCTCTTTTGTTACCTCACTGATGAGTTCAGAGGCTTTCTTCTTTCCTTCAATCTCTAGGGCCCCTGGAGTAATACATCCAACTCCTCTCATAAAGTTCATGTCAGACCGATATAAATTCTAAAGAAAACCAAGCAGAAATAATTACAAGTTTGCATTTGAAATGCCCTATATTTGTTAATCCACAAATACACAATACATTTATTCAAATAAATTCACTAAAATTTGTCTGTGATAGGTACTGTTAAGGCCCTTTGCCCTACATTCTTTTGTTTATGTGCATACAGCACTGGCAGATCTACAGAGGTTCTGAAGTGTCCTAAATCCCATGAACACTGAGTGGAATCCGAACTGCCATTTGTAACCTTGAAAATCTCCTCCAGATAGATAAATTTCATTCGTATCTTATATTAATTACATCTACATAGTATTTATTTGCAGGTCTTTTTCAAGTCTGATCTTTAACAATAAGCATTTTCCTTCTGGAACTACAAATTACTCCTACCCAGACACAAATCAACTCAAATAGTTGCTAAATAGTTTTCATGGTAATCAAGACCTTAAAAAGAATATTTTATCAACAGTGCAGTCATACTAACTTGCAAGCACTCCTTGCCCAGTCATCAAAGACTGCTTTACTTTATCTCTCGGTATGGTGTGATCACAGACATTGCACAACTACTCAAACAGATAAGCAACTCATCCTGGTTGTAATCAAGGGGGAACAGCTATTGTTTATCTCCCAGCCACCATTCAAATACATACCATCAGCTGCCACAATTTGGAACTGAATTATTTTCAATCATACCCAACTGGGAAATATTGCTGGGATATTTTTCAATTACCTCACTCTGTAGTTTATATGCATTCTTGGCACACTGCAATCTCAGATCATCAGTCAAAGAAGTGTACTGGTGTAGCAGCTGTCTGTATTCTTGTTCACTGACCAAAGACTGGGCTTTCCTGGCATGCACCAAGTTTATCATATCGAGTGGCAGATGGAAGTGAGTCTTTATATCCTCAAAACCTTGCTTATATTTCACCTATCAAATTAAAAACAGATCACATATAGAATTACAGCACGGTAATGCAATGTTATATACCACACATCTAATTGCAGCACAGTAATCAGAATTTACATCTTGATCAGAAGGGACATTATCCATACCCAGCATAAATTATTCTTTTTAAAAGTGTGTTCCTGAATTTAACTATACTGTAAATGCTTGATATTTGTGTATTTAGAATATGTGGCAGCCTATTCTTCATCAAAATAGTAGCCATCTACATTATATTTAGCTAAGTTGAGATATTATAAAGAATTTTCATTTTGTTACTGTGAAATACATTGAATCTATAAAATCACTAAACTGATGACAGAATTCTTAATTTTCTGTGTCTCTAGAAAGCACAACAAGGAGTTGAAGTTACTGCTTGGGGATAAAATATCAACAGTCATGTATTTGAAATGCTACAAATCCCCACGCAAAATATTTGTCGGTGCCTACTGATTCGGCACCCAGCTTCACCTCATAGTATTAAATATTATTTTTAGGGTTGTTGGGATTTCCCCCTTCTTTTCACTTGTTATCTCAGGAAGAGGATTTAATAGAAATCTTCAGATAATTTTTTTCACATGAAATTTCCTAATCAGATTATGCAAAATTGAGATGCTCAGGTAGTTCATCCAGATAATGAAAATCCAGATCTACTGATGTTCAAACTGACTTAAAGTAATCTGACAGATGATTCAATTCCTTAGACACTTGTTTTACCTTTATCAGTCTAAGAACACCACCACACAAGAAAGAATCCTAGTACAAGCACAGAACTCACTGAAATGAAATAGCATGACAAGAAGCTAGTTCACAGCTCATACTTTCCATAAGAACCCATGCACCATTAGGAATCAATTCCAAAACTTCTACATCTTTCTTTTTATACTTACATCGCTCTGTAGAGATGACGCATGGACTGAATGAGCAATACGAATATCACCATCAAGGCCATATGAACCAATCATCTGCCCTTTCATTTTCTCAAATGCTTCCTTATACTTGTGCTGAGACAGAAACAAGAAAAGAAATATGAATAGGACTGAAGAGAAAGAAAAATTAAGAATTGCTACAAATCGAAATAAAAAGGTTTACATATTGCAGAATGAGAGCTATGAATAATAAATTCTGGTTATACCTAGTTGATGGTGGCCTACATCTCCTGAACAATCCCTGAGATTGCCCACTCCCTACATCAGTTAGGCTGATCAGCCTTGCTTTAGCAACCCTTCCTTTGGTAGTTACCAATAAGAATTGTGTCTTCACCTCCAAAACTACAATAACTAACAAGAAGGAAGCTGAATGTCTCCCAGCTAATAGGGTTCAGTGAACATGAAGATTCCATCAAGAGTCAGTGAGCACGGAAGAAACACTCAGAAGTGACTGACATCTCCTACTGGACAGTGTCAGCAGTAAGTTCACCTACATCACTTATGATTTCACCCGAAGCCTTAGCTGCCTGGAAGGGAATGGCATCGAGTCTCAGCTGATATCCACCATCTTTCATCTTTTGCCAGGACTCCTTATAGTGAATCTAGCAAATAGAGAAGAGGAAAGAAATACAGATGCTGGTCAGAGAACTAATATTGCAACATTATTGCTACCCTAGAGATGTTACCAGAACATTTTCATTCTATCCTAACACAGAAGGCTGCAATAAATGAAACTATCAAGATACAACAAGAATAATTAGATTACAAATGTTCATTA
Source organism: Perdix hodgsoniae (assembly GCA_035772895.1). Classification (NCBI taxonomy): domain Eukaryota; kingdom Metazoa; phylum Chordata; class Aves; order Galliformes; family Phasianidae; genus Perdix; species Perdix hodgsoniae. Next base: position 4,381,893 of record JAPSGF010000013.1, read on the forward strand.
TAAAACTGTAGTTGGCCGATCTCAATCTTTCTAAGTTAAGAGAAGTTTGGCAAGAAGTTTCATTTCTCATTTCACTTTGGAGACATTTAGACCATAGACTAATCATACACAGGAGAAAGTAACAAAAAACAGTTTGCCTGTGTAGGACAAATGGCAAAGCACTGTGAATTTTTCATTTTTCTCTAATATTTTAAAGAACAGATTTATACCTCACTGATATTCTTGGTGTTTAATTTAGCCCGAAGGATTTCAGGAAGATCTGTTGTTAGAGTATACTGATGCTTTACACTTTCTCCGTGCTCCTTGTACAACCTCTGCAAACAGAAATGAGTTTTAGTAGTAAGTATTCAGTATATGTTCACCAAATAATTTTGACAAAAAACGTACATGAATAGATTCATGGAAAGCAAAGACTACAAGAAAGTGATAGCAGCATTAAATACAGGCAACTATATGAGTCAAAAAGTATTCAAAAGAACATAAGGTGTTTCATGCATCTATCAGCTAGTGTATGCTACAGAGGAACTCCTTGAAGTTATGAGCACATAAATCGATACGACAATTCAAAGCTCTGGATATTAATTTGATAAGACTTCCAGCATATGTGAATAAGGGGAGGGAGAATAAACAGTGTTTATTAAGGATATGCAGCCATGAGTGGCCCACCAGCATTTCTGAAATATCACAGAGATCACACATCTTTCTAAATTCATTCATATTTAGCAGATGAATACACTGATAATTATCAGTGCAATTACTCCAATTTTATTCCCAGAGCTAACTGCAAAGGATGCTCTATAGTCAATAGAAATAAATTAAAAAAGCACCTCAGAGGCAACTGATCCCAGCTGCATGGACTACTTCTATCAATCTTTAGAGGAAGATTATAGTGTTGACTCAGGACTAGGTGACTTTAAGAAATCTGCAGATACATAAGAGACGTTCCATGGGGTTAACTGGAACATCACCTTCAATGGCTATCCAGAGCTCACCTCTTTCAAATTACTTTTCTTTCCTTGATTAGTTTCTTCTTACATTGACACTGTAGTTCTCAGACTACCAGAGATAGCCACCTCTCCTTCTGGCCTTAGATACGACCCATATCTTGACCACTCAGCTTACCTTTCCCAGGCTGTTATTCCTACACAAGTGTTTGAGAACCTCAAGATAAGAATGAACCTGTGTGTTTCACCCTGCTGTCACTTTCTTTAGCAAGTAGACCCACTTATAATGCAGCTCCACGAGGGGAAAATTAATGAGAATTCCATATGTGAAGAAGTAGAACAGCAGACTGATTTTGACTGTGGCTCAGTGGAACAAAATGACTTATATTTATCCTGCCTGAGATGTAAGTCTTTTGGATCTTATTAATTAAACCAAAGGCACAGACACTATAAGCATTACAATAGCATGTGTTTTACACAAAGTCTTTCATCTTCTTCTTCACTTTAAAAATATCTATTTTCACAATAAAACATCCTCTCATGTTTGAAACTTGTCTTTTTTGAGTGACTTTTGCTTATTATTCACTTCAGCATTATCCCAGTTAAGTCTACAATAGTTTTAAATCGCTCTACTATTAAAAATAAACATGTTTAAACACCAAACAGCCTCAATTCTTTCCTTTAACGTTTCCCCTCCTGGATTTCTCTCTCAGCAGGTTGACAGCTTGAAACAATTTATGTTTTCTTCCTTGTCACGCTGTCTCACATTTTGTTTCCAAAGAACATGCAGAAATTGAAATTTGAAAAAATTGTTTGAAAATAAGAGGAACCCCAAATAGGTTCTTCCTTAATGAATCTCAAAAGGTCAACGGTCAGCCTTACTCCTAAATTTTACTTCTGAGAAAAAGAAACGGGCTGAAGGCCTTTTTTTTATGAAATTTGCATTCACTTTAGTGGGATTTCTATGACTTCCCGTTTCAAGTTAAAAACATGTTTTTTGTGAGATGCACCACACCAGAACACAGAAGTTTTATGGTTCCCAAGGATTATCTCAGAGAAAGAAAGAGAGAGAAAGCCAGTGCTTCAATCGGGGCGTTCAAAGAGGATACCACTCTTATAATCATAATGTATATACATTATAACTTACATCCACAGCCTGGTTATAACTAATTCTAGCCTGGATCATCTCAGGAGTGTCTTTAATACTGGTAAACTTCAAAGCATATGGATGCTGACGGTACTTCTTCTGTTGAGCAGAAAAAGATCAAAGCTGTGAATTTTGTGCTGCTCTTTCATGCTATTTGAAAGAGAAAAATCATAGGTTGCTGGAGATTAGAGTGAATTTGTGAACATAATTATTATTCCTCTTTCCTCATCTTTATGTCCTAGGTACTTTCAGATTAATATTTGTTTCAATTTAACAATAACCTTTTGCCGATTAATATTAAAGTATTTCTCCCAAAATATAAAGAAAACATTTCAAAAATCAGATTATATCTACTTAAATATTCCAGGACTCGGGATTTGAAAATCTTTTTCAGACAGCTTCAATACAGTATGACTTATATTTTTTATTTATAGTTCCTTTAAGCAAGAAATGGTATATGATTGTGATGCTGTAATAATGGCAATGGCTAAACTACTGTTTCAAGGATTAGGTTTTCTCCTTGCTTACCTGTAGCAAATCTGTGCAGCCATTAACACTGTGCCTAATTGTTGTGGTATATGATATAAATTTTGCGTGTTTGGAAGAACCTATAAGAGCCTCTGAGACATCTTGTTATATATATATAATTAAAATGAAAGCTGTTTTATGAGAAAATGACAATTATTCCATATGGTCCAGTCAGTAAAATCTTCCCTTCCTGCATGAGTGGTCCAATACACATCATTACTCTTATCACCTCTCCAAATAGCATGTTCTAAGTATCCTGATATCTGTGATGAACTCTCAAGTCAGTAAGTATGTTCATGACTCTTTTGGAAACTGTTCACCTCTGTGTACAGGGCTAAAGCCATGTCATCCGAATTTAATTTAATACAATCCCTAGAAGTTACTCTGAGACAATATACTGAATCTTTGAGGACTTAAAATGACAATGTAAAACATATTAAATCTTTTAAGCATTACAAACTAAGAAGAAATATTTTAATTTCAGACAGAAATCCCTTAACAGTGAGCAATCTCATTGATTTTAACTGAGGACAGAAACGTGTTACTCTTCGTTCTGTTCAGTCATAAAAACAAACATTAGTTGATGAGAACATCTCTACATAAAGTTCAAAAAGCAATTGCTTTTTTGCAGTAAAACATGCAATTCATGGACTGTTTACAAAAGCCATCTAACATTTTCACTCACAAAATATGTTGACATGAGCAACCTACCAGGTCAAATTCCTGTGTGGCAAATTTGTCACTACTATGCGTCAAAATGGTATGCTTTATACAGATTCACAGTTACTGTCCCAGCTGGCACTAGCTTTAATGAAGCTATCTCACTTTACGCTAGCTGAGGATATAATTTATTGTATCTAAAATAAATATCCATCTTCAATGCAGATGATTATACAGGAAAAGAAAAATAATGTTAGCAATCAGGCAGATGTGAAGAACCACCATATAGTTCTGAGACCAGTGGCTTTATCGTTATTCTCACTGAATGAATGGACAGATGCTTCCTGTATCATCAGTGGTTATCTAATAAAATCACAAAACTCAGTGTACTACTGCAGCAGATTTGGCCAACAAGACTCCCTCTGAAATAACAGAAACAGAATACTATGAGCCTTTGAATCATTTCCACCACTACCTCCTTTGAAGGCCTCTTGGGACTGGCACAAAGGATTCTAGAGCTTGCCTTACCTGTAAGTGGCATTGGTTATAGAGAGAAATAAGGATGAAAACTACTCAGAAATATATATATATAGCTACATACAGGAATATCTATATGAATTTCAATAGCTAACGTGAATATATCTCAAAAAGGAGCAAGAAGGAACATGTATCTGTTACAAAAGAAGGTTCTCAGTCCAATGACTACATCTTTTCATCATCTCTCCTGTTTTGCTTCATTAAAAAGGTAGGCTAGTGGGTAGCAATTGAGCACTGTTTGATTGCCATTATTATTCATAATATCATTTGTCACCTACTTTGTTTTTGCAAAGGCTATATGGACTCCTACTGGTGTGTGTTTGGTATCTGGTTTCCCTCTAATTACCAGTTCTATCCCTGGTTTTGAGGGCTTTCATGTGGTATGCCTTTTTCTTTTCCCTTTGAGTGGAAATTATTTTAATTTTATACAGACATTTTGCAGACATTATGCAGCAAATTCTGTTGCATGCTGTCATGAAATCTCACCTCACTAATGAGTTCTCCTGCCTTCTTAGCCTGCTCCACATTTAATGACCCAGTGGCTATCCATCCAGCTCCTTTCATCCAGTTCAAATCTGCTCTGTATCGGTTCTGACAAAGAAAAAAAAATCATCGCATTGTTGGTGTTCATACACTTACAATGCCATTTAAATATTCAGCCATCTCAGGAACTACAGTCAAGTCAAATTAGTTCCTGCTTGTGTTCTATTCACTACTGCACAAGAAAGCAAAATAAATTAGAGAATGAGATAGCAATATTAAGACTCTAACACTAGTGCTCATGTTTTGCAAGGCAGATAGTAAAAGTAGTCTATGCCTTACTGTTATTTGTAGTCTTTGCTCTAACTTAGCAAAAAACTTCAATTCTGCTGTGCATAACATCTGGTGTGTGCTGTTTAGAAGGTTACTAATGATTTGCAATGATATGAATTGACAATTAACACGCCCAAACCACTATTCTTTTTCTATACTGGGGGGAAAACATTTTGTTGCTTTTTTTCCTTCCTCCGTGTGACATTAAGGAGCATGTGTACTGATGTACTCCCTCAAAAAATGCCTTCTACCAACAGCCTACTAAATTGCAAAAGCTTATATAAGCTCTAGAGGCAGGTTTCTCAAAGAAGTTGGAAGCATTTCAGCACCAGCACCTTAACAAAATCTGAAAACATATCTATTTTAGTTTCCTTTAAAAGTTCTAACTTAAGACCTCAGAAGGGCAGATTGCCAGATAGTAACCACATACAGTGTCAGACAGTGAATCTGATCACTTCGGGTGAGTGCATGGTCTCCATGTGGAACCTTATCACCATTTTACTTATGTTTTTTAACCTCCCTATGCATTAGGTAAAACATATTAATTGATGTATATCTTAAGTGAATCTTAAGGTGGTTAAATAGATGGTTAATAATTACTGCTTTTGTATTAACTATTTAAGTTCTGAAAAATTAAGTGCACGTCATGGCATCAGAAAGCATCAACACAAAGAAATTTAGCACTGAGTATCTGAAGGAGTTGAATAAAGGCACTGAAACACAGTAAGCGCTGCACTTACATCACTCTGCAATCCATATGCCCATTTGGCCCATGCCACTTTCCTGTCAGTAGGCAAAACAGTGTAATGATGGAGGGTTGTCCTGTATCCTTTATCTGAAGCCAAATTCTGAGCCTTTTTGGCATGGACAAGGTTAGCCATATCCAGGGAGACCTGGAACTGACTCTTTGTGTCCTCAAATGCCTTCTTGTACTCCAGATCACTCTGCAGTTTTGACATTTGAAGGGAATGAGCCATCTTTGAATCTTCCTCCACAGCTTTTACTCCAATCAGCTTACCCTTCATCTTCTCATAACCTTCCTTATATTTAATCTGTGAAGAAAAACATAGACCATGATTCCAGTCATCTAAGTTACCAAACTCTATAACTCTACTTGTAATAATGCAACACTCTATCAGCACTGTGACACACTGGGTCCTCAATGCAAGGACCTAACAAGTCAATTTGCAAGAAAGAACTGGAATGCCTTAGAAATTAGCAAGTGTCTACCAAGAATAAAAGCTTTCTCATTAATTATTCATTCTCAAAAATCTCTAAGAAATCTTTTACTGTTGGTTATCTTTAGGAAAACAAGCATTCGTTCAGTACTGAAGTCAGAAGGTTCTTTCAGCCATTTTCTGGTCAGGCAGAAACGTACTGTCACTTTGTTTCATAGGAGAATTCCACTTCAAGTACTAAAATTCAACCTTTTGTCAAAATAAAAATAGTAAAAGATAGTCAGCATGTGGGAAATAACTCGGAATTGCTCAGAGCAAACCTTCTGAATAATTACACAGTAACACTCAACCAGAGAACTCCTCCATTGCTCCTTAGCATGAATCAAGTGAGCGTGGCTCAGGGCACAGAAAGAGATGTGACACATCCTCAACACTCAACAGCTGACAGCCTGGACTGTCAGCTGTCTTAAGACTAAAAAACTTTGATAGAGTCCATACTCACATCACTTGCCAGATCCCTCTTTGCCTTAGCTGTCAAGAATGACAAAGCATCCAGACGAAGAACAAATCCTTTTTCCTTCTGCTTCTCCCAGCTACTCCTGTACAGTTTCTAAAGAGATGAAAATAACAGTGTCCTTACTACTGCCAATATATTCTATTTGTTTTCTAGTCACAGTGAAATGTCTGAAGTAATATCAAACCACCATACACTCATGACCATACATATAAGAATCAGGTTTTATTCTCATCACTTGCTATCTTCCCTTACACACTGTGCATACTGTAACCCCACTATCTTGCTGGCTCCAGTGAAACTCTCAGTATGCCTTCATATGAGTGAAGGTAAGCACATGGAAAATACACAGCTTCAAACTCTAAAAGTGACAAGTCTTCAGAGCAGTGGATGCGACAAGTATTTAATTAAAAACAAATTGACCATAGAATTTTCACACTTAAAACACTTGGACCTTCTCATAGAAGGAGTCTGACTTCCACCCATAGAACCTGCAGCTATTCACAGGGCTTAGAGAATCCAATCCACGGTCTCACACAGTACCTCACTGATATTGGCAGCATTTGCTTTGGCCAATAAGAAGACAGGGTCATCTTTGGTGATGGTGTACTGATGAAGAAACTGCTCTTTTCCTGACCTGTAGGCAACCTGTCCCAGAAAGCAAAGTGTGGTTAACAAACCATAGTCCACGCTTAATTTTGATGAAACAATGGTCAAAACACCCTAAATATTCAAGGATTTGTTTCACTCAATTTATTTGGTGAGTTAGTCTTTAGCATTGTGACTTTTTTTCCCCAAGTCTCAATTTAAAAGCTAACCCTCAAAGCCAAGACAAAGAAATTACTCCTGGTTAAGAGGAAGTGGAGAAAAATAGCAAGCATATCAGGATACTTCAGTTCTCTTTCCAAAAGTTAGTTATTTAACTGATCATAAATCTGATGATAATCCATAATCTGTATTGAACATCTGCAAGAATATATTTTCTCCAATATTAAATTGCAGCTATTATTTAGTAGTAGCTTAATAAACAACAGCAGCTTAATAAAAATAGAGAATTTTAGGCATGAAATAAAGAACACTAAGCAATTCTATCTGCAAAGAAAACATGCCACCAAAATATGGTTGCAGACATAATATTCCAGCAAGGACTGCCATTCCAACTTTAAAGGAAAATATCAAGGACCTTCTATGATCCAAGCAGCAAACATTTCCATTTTACATCTCAGGGCAACTTCAAATGAGAAATTTGTTGCCCTGTCTCAGAACCCCATGAAGCTGTTGGGTGAGCTACTGAAAAGCTATCAAAAAATGTCCCATTTCATCAAGTGTTAAATTTCTTAAATCTCACAGTGAAAAAAATATATATATCCCTATTATGGAGCTCTAAATCCAGCATTACTATTCCATCTTCAACACATACAAGAAGGTAGCATTATAGAGTAAATAGAAGATAAGTAATGGGAATCAGGAGACCAAAATTCTCATCCTATTCATATTAGTGTTATCTCTGAGACATATAACACTCATCCAAATAAGTGCCTGTTTTTCACTGATATGAGGAATTAAAAAAAAAAAAAAGAAAAGAAAAAAAAAAGAAACAAGGTAATTGTCTGATGAAGACAAGAAGACAAAAAAAAAGCCATGATAATCATGAAGCAATAATGCTTCATTCATGTAGCAATTTGAGGTGCTGACAGCATCTTCAGTTCAAGGCATGGCATATTAAAAGAAAGGAAGGAAAAAAAAAAAAAAAGGTTAACAGGTTACTTCTATTACAAAATTGTTTGGTCAGCGATTTTTAGCAACAGGTTCCCCTTGTTCTGGAATTATAAAAGTGAGTTGCATTCAGCCAGGTCCTGCGAGGAGTTCTGAAATACCATCTGCCAGGGTCACCAAGGCCCAGGGAAGGATAGAGAGCATCCTGAAAGTGTCCAATTTGGGAAAATGTACTCAATTCTTTTACTAAAAATTCCTTAGCAGCAACAGCTAAAGAATGTGACAACAGAGACACTAGTATAGTATTACACAGTCTGCCAGGGCCATCAGTGGAGAGAAATACACAACCTGGGGTGAGAGTATCTTAGTCCTTGTGCTGACATCTGCTTTGCTTTGAAACTCCAAGGTTTCAGAACTCAGATTGAATACTGAGAATACTGTTTCCCCTTGCTTGCTTCCTTTTACTTTCTCACAGATAACCCATTTTTGTGCAGAGTACATTAATGTCCCAGGAAAATTTAGACAACCTCTTATGAAAACTTTTCAGTCATCCTTGAATCTCACTTGCATCACCCACAAGGTTGTTGCAGAGGCTTTCTGAAAGAGGATTTCCCTTTCTTTCTCTGGCTATTGACACCATTTGTGGGAAGCCTGGCTTGCTTATCTTCATTCCCACTGATTTGTTGTTGTTCTAATTTAGAGAATTCAGTGGGAGAACTCATGAAATCAACAAACAAAAGCCCTTAGAAATAAACCTCAAGAACTTAAACTTTCATATATTGTAAGGTTTCACAACTATGTGTTCTGCCTCCCCTTTCTCAGCCCTCAGTATACATATATCTCAGGAATTACCATTAAAAGAAAAACATTTGTAAAGAGAAGGACTCACATCACTTTGCAATTCCTGGCTTTTCTTGGCATGTTTGATGTGAGAACTGTCAGCCACACTGGTGAATTTCAGAGCATCAGCCTTCTGTCGGTATTTTTTCTGGATCAAATTAAAGCAAGTTATACAAAAACTGCTGCAATATTTTCCTTCCCACAAGCATATGACTGATAGAGTACTTAAAATCTATTCACAAGTACAAATTTTCATACCGAATACTATTTCTAGTTTGATAAATAAGACTTACACTACTTTTATTCCATCTTGTTTTACTTTACATCTGCAACACACTAAAGTGATTGGAAAACTTCCATTGACATCAGCAGCCTTTGGATGAGATCTGTTTTGTATCTATGTCTCTGCCCAAGCCTTATGCATTGCTCACTTCAGAGCAAGCTAAGCACCTCAATCTGAGACAGAATTCAGAACACCATTTCAAGGCAACAGAATGACAGGCAAACACTTCCTGCATACTTTAGTCAAATTCTTATTCTAATAGTTCCACAATAAGGTGGGGCATTCCACCTAGGAGAGCTTTAAATGCATTTTTTCATGGTATGGCATTTCAGGAGAAAAATCATTCCGTTTGAACTGATGGATGAACAGATCAGTTTATGCTGTGACTCTTCTAGAGAAACACAAAACAGAAGTTAAAAAAGCATGCAGCACTTCAAAGAGGTGCTCATCGCTTTGTTTTAGGAACCTGGAAGGGAGGGAGGCAGATTAAAACCAGCATGTTTTGTCACATATCATGGAGCACAACATAGTGACATTTTGCAAAGACAAAATGCCAGTCACTGTAGGGCAATAGAGATCTCTATAATAATATCCACCAATATAACCAGTTTAAGTGACCGTCAGCCATCTCTTGGCCTGACAGCCCTGAAAAGAAAAGGCAGACCACTATGGATTAAGTAATTGTGGAAGTGATTACTAATACAGCACATCACAGTAGCAGATGTAAATCCATCTCTAGCAAGACATCTGAGAGTTGCTGCTCTCCTTTTGCTTCTAAGATGTACTTTTTTCCCCTTGCAGTAGCAGAGAGAGGTTGTCACAGACTCAAAGTATCAGAGTATGATCTCCAGTACCTGACTGGCTTCTGGTCCTTCCTCCAGAACTAAGAGAGATTTTATCCTCCTTGTGAAACTTCCCTTAGTTTATTCACCCTTCTATCCTCTAGTTTTCCTAGCACTAGTGAAACAACTCAGTCATAGCAAAGAAGCTGCAGAAATGTACTTCCATAAGGGTAACAGCAGTGTATGAACTGACCAGGGGAAAGGAATGAAACATGGCACTGTTGTTATTGCCAGGACTTCAACAGCCCTTGTTTGTTGAAGAACAAGAAAATTGCCAAGCATGACTGTCAAGTATCTAATTTTTCATCATTATTCCTTAAAAAAGTCTACACACTACATGTAGCAGATTCCATAGGAAATTCTGATTCCTTTCTGTACCTATCGTGCAGAGATGTAAGTACAATTACAGGGCCTTTTGCCTTGTCTCGAGGGAAATCAGTAATTGCATCATCAGAAAACATTTTTAACATTGAATCCAAAATCACCTACTCTGTAGATTATCTAAACTGTCATCTTTCAGTATAGGAATTCCTCACCTCATTCCACATGATATAGCGTAATAAGCATGCATAAGCATTGAATGAGCAACAGACAGAAAGCTGAGCACTTTGCTTACCTCACTGACCAAATCTCCGGCCTTTTTGGCTTGCTGTATATTAAGACTTCCTTCTGTGATACATCCAACTCCTTTCATCCACATCAGGTCTGCCCTATATTGAAGCTATTGAGGAAAAATAACAATTATTGACATGAGGGGTAGAAGTACAGTGTTTGGGTGTGAACACGAGCACACCTGCCACTTTCAAAGACATGTCAAAGCCATTTAAGAAGTCCTACTATAACTCAGATTGCGTCCACATGAAATAAAAATAGCACCACATTCTGTAGAAGTTTATATACATCCATTCTGCATTAATAATTAAGCTGAGCTTATATCATCTTACATCGCTCTGGAGCCCATAGGCCTTCTTGGCCCATTTTGTCTTCATATCTTCTGGAACCACTGTGTATTCATGGAGTCTCTTTCTATAATCCAGGTCACTAGCAAGTGCTTGGGCCTTCTTAGCATGCCTCAGGTTTACCATATCCATAGGCAGATGGAAATGGGTCTTACTCTCCTCAAAATCTTTTTTGTAGGCAATCTAGAAAAAGTAGGAACAAAAATAACTTGTTTGTACCACTGCACCGCAAATCCAAACCTATCTTAAATCTCTAGTTTTCTTTGTTTCCTTATGAAGATTAGGTAAAATAAACAAATAAATATTAGAACCAAGCCCATGTGAGATCCATAACACAGCAGAATAAATATTGCAGATTATTATAGTACATCTTAGTTTACAATATACTTCTATCTGCACTAAAGTTCTCTGTTGGAAGTGTTGACATTTTAATAGGACAAAAGCACCAACCCAAAATCACCTACAAGAACAAATGTACTGTGTAATCTTCATATATTAAGAGTCTGAGGCAAGAAACGAGTCACATACCATTGCTGAAAGACTCATAATTACGAATAACATCTTCTGAGTAAGAGAAATAAATAATTTACCTCACTACTCATCTTGGCCACCTGCAGAGAGTGCAAAAGTCTTGAATCTTTTGTTTCAGTTGCTTTTCCTTTTGTTTTTTCATATTCTTCTTTATACTTAATCTGTAAAAAATAAAATAGTTTAAGTCAAAGCGCATTTTTCATTTGCATCAAAGATAAGCAATATGTTTTTCACTGACGATTTGGGTGGTCAAAATTCAGAAGGGCTTATTCCAATTCACACTCTGTCACCTTACATTTCTCAGACATTCTCAGAAATTCCCAAATGTGAAGGACAAGTCTTATCTATATTACGTTTAACCTCATTCTTCAAAGCTCACTCCTCTGAGATGCATTTTCTTACAGACTTTGTCTTCTGAATAGCTAAATTACCTTTTGGTTTAAGAACCAGATAAGAAATCAATCATGGAAAAAACAAACAAGACTTGATTTTCTTAATGAGGTGGAAAGACAGCTGAATGAGCACAAAACTCTTTTCTCAATAGATTTTTGAATCATCTACAGTACTGAGCACTTTCTAGCTGCAGGCAAAATTTCCTCCTTTTCCTTTCCACAGGTGAAGAACTGTGGGAGAAGTCATTTAAAAATAGCTAGTTTGGATTTTTTATTATTATTATTTTTTTAATGTTAAGGAAGCAGACTAAGGAAATATGCAGTGAATGATAATAGCATTTTTGAAAATATAAATGATTCAAACCACTAAATTTTACTATATGAGGATTCAGTCCACTGTCCTTTTGCAAACTTTGCTTCCTTCTGTACATTTATATTAAAAAAAAAAAATTCCAGACAGTGAAATTTCACAGAACAGTCTAAGGAAGTTTCCAGCTGTTCATCTGCCTCTGAGAATGATGAATGTATGACAGTAAAATTCAGGGCTTAAAAACCCAGATGAAGAGAGCTAAGTTTTATTTCCCTGTGCTAAAGCAACTTATGTAAAGAATAATTCCTAGGTAATTAAATGTATCCTACATCACTTGCAAGATCCCTTGAAGCTTTAGCAGCAAGTAGAGGCAGAGAATCAAGCTTCATTTCAAATCCCTGGCCCTTGCTCTTTTCCCAGCCTTCTTTGTACTTAACCTGAGAAAGGAAAGACAGAAACATGTCACTATTCAACACACAGTCTCTTAACTGAACATGAGAATGACTAAGAGCAAAACAGAACTATAGTTTTTCTCTGCCCACACATTAGAACCCTCCTAAGTTACAGTTCATTATAATTTTAGTTAATTAATTGGCTAGGATTGAGTCAATAGCTTTATGCTTGGAGTTTACAGTCGCCTTAAATTCCCAAACATACTCCAATAGGTCTAGGTTTTAAAGTCTCATGGAGGAGAGAAACATTTCCAAAAGCATGTGTTTTTTTGTTTTTTTTTTTTAATATGTAAATGCTGTGGATTAGTAGGAGTTGATCTCTAGGGAGGAAATGTTTAGAATCAGACATCACACTGAATGTTTCAGGATTTTTCTTCCGTCATACCTCCCAACCTAGATCTAGCAATGTTCCCCTCACAGAATGCCTAACTGTAGCCACAGGTCTTTACGTGAGCTGCTAGAGGGCATCTTTAATTTGGTATCTTTCAAAAGTTGGAGCTCATGCGGTCTGAGGCCTGGTAATTCTTTAATTTAACTCCTTCAACTAAGGCTTTCCTGTAAGTGCTTGATTTTAACACACAAGTCTCTAAGAAATTCACTGCATTCTGTGAAGAATGATGAACGGCAGCAACAGTAGGTTTGACTCAAGTTCAACAAATTCACTGTGACTCACTGCACAGACTTAAGTGGCCTTTCAATTATTAGAACTGCATAAATGTTGGTTCTTCATACAAACACCAGTACAGAAGTAGCTAATTTGTGAAGTAAACAGACTTATTAAACAAATTCAAGGCATTTGAAATGATATTGGGAAAAAAAAAAACATCTGGCAGCATCACCATACTTGAAATGGCATCCGTATCTCTTCTTGTTTCTAAATCTCATGCTGTTTATTGAAGACAGCTTATAAACATAAATGTTTCCAGAAACAGTGCCATCATCTTTACATTCATTTCTCTCTTTTGATGCCATTGAGAGTACAAATATTTCCATCTAACTTGACTTACCTCACTATATAATTCTGCATTGGCTTTGGCCTTGACCAACTGAGGTATGTCCTGAGGTAGAGTGTAATTTGTTTTTGTCTTCTCATACTGGGCTCGGTAGTTCAACTGCCATAAATTAAAACAAAAAAATAAAAATAAAAATCAGTTATTTTTTATTCATTAAACAATAGGCCTATGGCATTGATTGACTACTGCTGAATCTCAGCCTACTGGTGTCATGTGTTACCTTTGATATAAGAACATCATAGGTGTTACAGCAATCTTAACTTTTTCATAGGTACGAGGAACTGGAATAACTAATCCATAAATAGAGTAACTATTGATTAACTGTAAGTAAAAAATACCTGATTTTTTACAAATCATGTATTAATAAATACACAGAAGATAAATTCCTAACAAAGTACACAAATAAAACTGTTAAAAATGGAAGAAAATATTGTATCTGCTGACTGCTATGTTTCTGTAAGTAGTTTCATTCAACTTGTATTCTTTTGGTTGTAGATCTGCCAAATATCCACCCACCAACAATAAAAACATTTAAATGCTTCAAATGCTATTAAATAAAATCATGAGATAATTCTAATATACAAAGATGGTCAGTGTTGACAGAACTTACATCACTGAGCTGCTGAGCATTTATTTTGGCTTGAGCAATTTGTGGAGTGCTGGCAACAGAGCTATACTTCATCTTGTCTATGCTTTGCCTGTAGTTTACCTAATTTAAAATTAAGTAAATGGAAAAGAGAATATTTAGTAAGAGAGGTAATGTTCAGACTGGAAAGTGAGAGATTGAGTAGACAAAGTTTTGTTAGCTATTTTCCTGGCAAAATCATAACTTAAATCATGATAAGCTGAGATGGGGAAAAATGCCAGGATCTCTTGGATGAGATCTGCAGTTAATGCTCTGAAGACTTCCCAGTCTGAGGTCACAATTTTTATTTCACTTCAAAAATGAACTTCATTTATAATCCCTTTCCCTCAAAACAACAAATTCATAAACACAATTAGTCCCCTAAAGTGTTCATATAAAACTGTTATTTCTTACCATCACTCAGATCAGATAATTTTAAAAGACAGTTATAATGTTTCTTTTTATGAATAGGTCTGTCCAATGTAATGCTGTACAGAGCAAATGAACTCTCATGCATTATCTTTAATTATTAGATTAAAACTCAGTAATCACAAAAGTTCCCTATGTAGTAAGAGTTTTGTGTGAAGGATGAGAGAAGAAAACCATATATATACACAAAACAAAAAATTATTAACAATCATAGTACTGAAGTCCACAAAATTCCTGATTAATTAACATGGTGACAGCAATACTAAAGCTCTTAAAAACAACAACAACAAACATATTTAAACCCAAAATTATACAAGATTACAAATCATGGAGAAGCTTTCTTTTAAACCTGTTGTTGCCAAAGGTTCCACACTGCAGTACACAATTATCATTCACTGTTGGCCAAGGTCAATATTCATTGTAGCTAATCAGCACTTTGCAAACACTGCAAATCACATAAACCTAGTTTCATAGAACACTCATTTGCAGTTAAGTGGACTATGATTCCTTTCTATTTCGGGTATCCTTACATAAACTTTCTTCTTTCTGACACAATGATAACATTTAGGAAAGAACTTCAAAATTGATCAAAGTACAACAAAATCAAACATTTGATTTGCTTCCCTTGGAGACAAGAAGAATTTTACTGCCACAGAAAGAGATAATTTCTTTTTTTACTGAAAATGTATACTCCTGCTTATGATTTTTTAAGGAGAAAGGTGACTGTCCACCAAACCTGAACTTACAGAAATTAGTTCTACCCGCTGTAAACATTTCAGCACTTCCTGAATTGTACAATTCAGTCAGAAGCTGCTTTTGGAACCCAGAAATCCGTTGGCCACAGAGTCTGTCGTACTAGTCACAATCATCACCTAGTACTTTAAAATAGTCCCAGGGTTTATCTGCTTATTGATAGCTAATATGCTTACTTTGAAGTCTTTGTGAATAAAGCTCTCACACACTAACAAATCAAACCTTTTCAAAGTCTTTTCAAAGAAAAAAACTGAAATTATTGCTCAAGAGGCAACAGCTCATCTTATAGTTGAAGCTTATCAAATAATTCCTCAAAAATACCCAATTGTCCAGAGAAGCTGTGGATGTCCCATCCCTGGGGATGTTCAAGGCCAGGTTGGACAGAGTCCCAAGCCCTGATCTAGAGGGTGGCCGCCATGTCCCCAGCAGGGGAGTTAGAATCAGATCTTTAAGGTCCCTTCCAACCCAAGCTATTCTATGATTCTAGGAAGAACGTAAGTGTGGGACAGCATTAATTTTGTCCCATTGTGTTCAGCTGAAGCAAATGACAGGAGGTGGCACCACAATTCCTCTCAGCCCTCTTAACTGCTTGCATTTTTTTTTCTTTTTTTTTTAATCACCAGCTGTCTTCTCCCATGATTAAATCATCATTTGACATACACAATCTATCACTGTCTCTCCTACAGAGAGATGATGAGCCATGCAAGCCATGTAAAAGAGCCATAAAATTATTTACATCTTTCAAAGGGACCAACTTCCTTGTCGTCTGATATGAAGGAGTGAGAGTAGCTGGGTAATTGTAGTCAACACCGTCATGTTTGTAATCAGATTTATAGGCTATCTGAAACACAGAGAGAACAAAAAAAAAAAATCATCCTTTTTTTTAGGCTGTCATTTGTTTGAATAATTATCAGTCAAGAGGAAAGGAGAAACAATAATATTAATATTAAATGCAAGAAACAAAGTAATTTCAATGTCGTGAGTGACAAAGAAAATGAAATTATTTGCATAGTTTAGCCACTAATTGATTCTTTTTCAGCTCCTCAATTAATCCAATGCCAACAGTGGGAGCATTAACTTAACTTCCACCTATGACACGTCTCTTTTATCTTTCTGCTTAGTTCTCAAGCTTCTTACAGATTTGTAAATAATGTACTTGAAGGAGTGGTATGTAACGAAATAGCTTCTTGACTAACCCAGTAAATTAAATTGGAATCCAGAAATCTTTATTAAAGGCTGTTTTTTTCACCAAAGGTCTGACCCTGGAGGAGGGAAGCAAGCAACCTTCAGCATCCTACTGATGTCAAAGGAAACTGAAGGAGCTCAGTATGTTGCCAGATCACTGAATTTGCTTATTTCAGTCTCTCCCACACAGTGCAGTACAAAAGGGTTTCCAGAATTTCTTCTCTTCTCAACATGTCTATCCTTCAGATCTTCACTATAATATAATCTAAGTTCTACTATCAGTTTAATTCTGGAAAAATAAAATAAAGAAAGCCATGACTACAGAAGTATGATTTAAAAAGACTTACATTGCTTGCCAAATTGCCCACTTTCATTGCATGTAACATTCGCTTGTCCATACCAATACCCATGTAATGACCTTTCATTTGGTTCTGGTATGTTTCTTTGTACTTAACCTGTATTTAAAAAACAAACAAACAAACAAAAAACCTTTGTAAAACTTATTAATTTTTTCCATGTGTTTGTATGAGTTACAGCGCAGTGAAAAAAATTGCTACAGTGGTGGTATGTCAATGTTGAACCACTACAGAAACTCACAAGCTCACAATCAACCCTCAGCACTTCCAAAAACAAAGCCTAGAATACTTTCCTATGGTAAAAGATCATCTTTGTATTCTTCAAACCACCTGGATGCCAGATTCAGAAAGTACCTCCACATTCTACTGCTGTAAGTTATTTCATCAGAAATAAATACTAGAATAAATAATGCAAATAAGCATTATTTCTACAGTATTTGTACAAATGAATCATCTACCAAAAGTAGATTGTTTTGGTGCAGCTTTCACTGAGCCCAGTGTACACCCAGTGTTCTCACCAACCAGGGAACAATAACAATATAAATTATCTACCCTACCATCAGCTGCTACCAGGTTAAGCTTTCAACAAACCATGCAAGGCACTGAAAACTTACATCACTGGTGTATTTTGAGATCTTGCTCACATTCTTGAATTGCGGAGTATCACAGTAGTTAATGCTGTACCCTTTGTTGTTTCCAAGATCCTTCTTATATTCCACCTTGGTGACAAGAATACAAAAGGAAAAAAGTTATGGTAAAATGTTAAATTGCTCTATCGAGTTCCTTTGCACAGTGCTGATTAGCCAGGACCACCATTCAAACATCACTCTTACAAGAAAACGTATTATGAAAATTATTATGAGGATGAATTTCTTATACTCATTTCTCATTTTATAGAAAAAATGTTACCAATTTAATCCACACAGATCTCAGGATTGAACAGGAAAAGGTTTACTAGCCTAATTTTTCAGAGTAATTTTGAAGATAATTGGTTTAATATCTTCATAAAGTTCTTTTGCTCTGAAGCAGGAAATTCAGAGGGACTGGGACTAAATTCAGCAATGTGGAGGTTAATACATGTAGAGACTAGCCACAGAAACCTGATCTTTACAGCTTCATTGCCTAGAAGGGCTGAGAAAGAGAAAAACATTCATATGTAGGTTAATCAGTCAAGGATAGCAAGATGCCAAAATAATTCAGCCATGAAGAAGGTAAGTGGAGTCCAAAGTAGGAGCAAAAAGAGTTGTTTTTTTTTTTCAGCAGGCACTGGGTACATGCATGCTATGTACCAGGATCCAGCAGGATCTCATCAGGAACTCATGCGTTCTGACAGTCATTCCTGTTCAAGGAATACACACTCAGCCTGTAACAGCTGCAGTGAAAGACCACGAGAGAAGAATTTTGCTTGCTTAGACAGGGAAAAGAAAGGCTGAGAGAAAATGATACGTGTGCAAGCATCTCAGAAAGGTAATCATGCAGGGAAAAGAGCTGTATAAACCAAAGGGCAATGTTGGCACAAAACACACTAGTAATAAAATGGACAAGAATAAATACAGGCTAGAAATTAGAAGAAGAGGATTATACAGTGCCATGCTAAAACAGCAGAAGCCAGAAATCATCGGCCCAGGAGGCCCCTTCCAGTCCTACTTCCAGGGGTTTTTCATTATTGAAGGTTTTATTCTTCGACACCTCAAGAGCATAAGTTT
Organism: Perdix hodgsoniae; assembly: GCA_035772895.1. NCBI lineage: Eukaryota > Metazoa > Chordata > Aves > Galliformes > Phasianidae > Perdix > Perdix hodgsoniae. The sequence goes on from JAPSGF010000013.1 coordinate 4,400,606, forward strand.
TTAAAGTGCCATGGGAAACCTCTAGGAACTCACACTTATTAATAGCTTTATAGCTGGTATGACAATATAAATAAATTAACAATTCATAATCTACAGAGGATTCCCTAGCAATCTCCCTTTGCTAAGCAGAAGAATGCATTATGAGCAAGTCAGTCTTTTACATCATGTAAGAGAACATGTAAGCACTGACAATATAGCACACACTTTTGGTTTTGCTGGTGTTATTTTTCACTTATAACCAGAACGTTCTTTGAAACATTGTAATATATACTTCCAAATAATCCAAAACCTCAAGTTTATACCCTCAAAGCACATTAAGAGCACAGTACAGAGTTTTCTTAGATTTCTGTTCTCCGCGTAACCAGAATTAGAAGTGCTCTCCTGATATAACTCTCCATGCTTCCATACATATCATTGGAAGGGCATGATAACAGTACATAAAGGTCTGTTCTTGCACCTTCCTTTCCAGTTACTGTGCTACACAAAGAATTTCTGTTACGCAAGGAACAATAAAAACAAAAGATTTTAAAATCTGCGGTCCTTACCCATCAGATGCAAAAGTTTGTGTGAGCTGCACTTACACCATTTTTCAGATCGCTTACCTCACTAACAAGCTTGTTAGCACTTTGGGCTTGCTTAAGGACCAGGTTGTCTTCAGCTGTTAGAGAGTGGAAGTGAGCTGCACCTTTCATCTTGGAAAGATCTTTCTTGTATTTTATCTGAAAAGTAAGAAAAATTAAAAAACAGATGCCTACCTTTTCAATGCCGCTTTTTAGACGGGTTATAAAAGTTGCAATACGGCTTTTCCCAACCTTGCTTTCATAAGAAAATGGAATTTAGAAAGTTGAAACATTGCAAGTTCTTATTTCCTGAAATAAACCAGGCATAAAATCACAGCCAAAACGATTCCTGCAAAGCCACTACAGTGGACAGCAGTTTTTAACCTATTTCTTTACATAAATCAAACCGTACTGGTTGTTGTTCATAGCTAAAACAGATAACGAGCAGACTCACGACAAGAAACTGCTTGGAGCTTGTGTGCTTTTCTATTAGTGAAGTTAATTGTCAGTACTTTAATTTTAGAGTTCTGCTCTGAGAATTACATACAGATAGTTATCAAGCTTTCTGTGATTTTTTTCCTTTTGTAGAAACCAGCATTATGAAAAAGCCTTTTTGCACTTTTAAAGTTTTTAAAACAATTATATTTCCCTACCAAGTCAACACTCAGTTCACTGAGATAAGGTATCTCTTATTTTAACTGAGGCATCTGGATGAGGACTTAAACTGAGCTAGGATGGGTAACGATAAATACTATTTGTGTTAGCCTTTACCAGACTTCGCCCAGCAAAACCCTGTTTGGAATTGTCTTGAGCCTGCTTTGACAGGGGCGTTGGACTTGATGATCTCTGGAGGTCCCTTCCAACTACCACAACTCTGTAATTCGGTGAGTATATTCTGGTATTTCTTGCACACAAGGAGATGCTTGTGTTCTTCATCTCACAGCAGTGCTTTTAAAAGCAGATTCATAATGTACAAATAACGTACAAAATAACAAACTACTTGAAATGTGCTGAAGTGTAAAGTTATTATTTCTTTTCGTTTTCCAAGCCTGCTCACCATTTCACGGGCTTTAGAGACACTGAAGTTGCACGGTAAGTACTCCAGCTAGGTACTGTTATAAATCATCTCTTCACTGCAGATATTAGAATTAGACTCATAGAATCATGTAAATTGGAGGACTTTCAAGATCATCAGCATTAATAAGGAAACTGCTGACCATTCACAGATTGAAAACAATATGGAACTGACATCTTTAGCTGGAGTGGTTAATGATCCCCTGTTTAAACATGAAACATTTGAGTTTGTCGTGTGGGATTTGGTTATGGAAGGTCTCAGGTTTTTAATATGGTCTCTATCTGTAAGCTCAAGTAACTGAATGTCACTGATTCTTCCACTCTTGTTTATTGCTGGTGTCTGGTCCAGGCTAGTACAAGCTGCAAGGCTCAAGCACCTGTTAACTTCCCAAAAAAACAGACTAAGCCCACCAGGTCAGATAGTCTCAGAGGGGGGCAGGTCTGTCACTCACAGGAACCTTTCACAACAGCCACAGGGTAGTGACCTCATTTTTGTCACTGCTACAAACAGTCTCCTCAAGCAGGACTGAAGCTCTTTAATCAGCGGGCTGCGTGCAGGAATCACACTTCACCGTCTTTTTTTTGCCGATTCTTCAGCTCATCGCCCAAAACTAAAAATCAACAGCTTGGAAATAAGCTAAGCCTTATGTGGTGACAGTGTCACACTTCATATGACTGGCTTTGCGCTGGAGGCATGATACATCAAAATATCAAACCAGTTCAGCTCATTCATCCTCCATTTATTCACTACTGGGAATATACCACAGTAGTCCAAAGGATGATTAAGGCAGTTGAAGGTTTCATTAATAATACAGGTGCAGATTTGCCAGGAGGGTTAGCCTAACAGTAGGGATCCCCATTAGTCGCTGCTTCCACCTCCTCCCTCACACAAGCTGGAGCTGCATCCCCTTTTATTAATAGATATTATTAATCCCTTGAGCTATCCAGTTCCCAGCAACGCCGTGAAATGTCATCCTTGTTTACTTCTCAGGTGTAATTTTAGCATTTTCCTTCTAGAGCACTGCTCTAACAAACTGATGTTTTTGTTTATGATTGGTATTGATCTGGGTTTCATACTTACATCGCTTGCCAATTCATTTGCCTTCTTGGCATTTTGATAAGCTGGGGTGATCATAGCTGGAAAGCTTCCTTTCCCTTTGCGTTCTTCATACTCATTCATATAATCCTGAGGAAAAATCAATGTTTATTCATCACAAATATGTATGGCAGTGCGTCACAGATGATTTCACGAAATCCCAGAGTCCTTGCTAGAAGTAAAGTTCATTACTTTGTTATTATTACTTTTTTAACAAAAGAGCAAGTGAGATTATCAACTTTAAGAATGAAATCACCCACCAAATTAATTGTGCCAGCAAGAGAAATTTAGTTAGCAATTATCTGTGGTCAACATAGCTTTCAAGTGTATAATTACATACATCATTTTAATTTTACCCTAAATCTTAGAGATGTAATATCTCCTATCGTGTGTTTGTTGGTATATACTTGTCTGAAAAAAAAAACTGGAAAAATATCTAATGGTTTGAGCAGCCAGGAGACCTTAAACTTTCCAAATTTAGTGTGGGAGCCTGGCAGAAATCTCTTGACCTCACCATAGCCATTCCTCACATCACAACGAACCAAACCATAATACTTCTCTAGAAACATAAATACCTAGATATTACAGTGGTAAATTATTTTAGGAACAAACTCACAACATTCAATTTCCTTGATTTAAAATAAATAAATAAATAAATAAAAATGTCTGGATTATCCAATTGAAACTATAAATAAATTTTACCATTTGAAAAGCCTTCTGATGACTTAATAGCAAAATACTGGAACTTTCTTAGCATGGTGTTAAATAATGATCACCTCAAAGCTTTCCAGATCTGGGGAGAATGTGATAAGCATATACAAAAGTAAGGTATAGTGCCATGTGTCTTCTCTGTTATGTTTTGGTTTTCTTTGTGGCAAAGAGCCAATGTAAGCTAAAATATAAAAATTTAAAACAAAAAAAAAATCTGTGGCATGTCAGGAGTATCATGGAGAACATAGCATAGATAGAAATAATTATAAATATTAGGGGGATCTCTCTGGCGACTTCTCAATGCAAAACAATTCATTGTAGCAATTCTGTGCAACATCAATATCACAGGATATGATAGGTCATATTGTAAGTCTGTGAACAATACAGATACTGCATCCAAATTATTCTAAAGCAGGCACAGAAAGTAAAAAATATACATATTGCTGACTCATCAGCTGAGTTAGTCTTTTAAAATGACATTCATGAGCCTGAATTCTTCAGACTAAATTGTCATTTTCTCTTTTTTTGCAACTTCCTCAAATACAGTTCATAATATCACTAATATCATTCCTATTCCAAAACATCATTTTAAAGTTCCAAATAACTACTTTTAACTTTTAACTAGTTTTTCAAAAATCAATAAAACAGCATGCAGTAAATTCTTTAAATTGGCTGATGCATGTATGTGTACACACATATCTGCACACGTGTAATATGTATAATGTAGCCTCATGATCTCGACTGTTAAAACTCCAATACCTTTACCCATGTTAAGTCATACTTAATTCAGAGAAATCTATTAATTTCAGTGGCTCACTCTTGTTTGAATAAAAAAATCAGAATCCAGCCTATTAAGATTAGAACTCAAATTAAATTTGAAGTCTGTGACTGAAGTTTCAAAAATACTTTCAAAGGAAAAAAGACTTAAATAAATTCAAACGATAGAAGCATTCCAATCCTAGAAGATGCAATTAGCACTTTTTCAAACTCATTTTATTTGTTTATTCTTACTAAAACTTATAGGAACTCAAAAGATAGAAACTAATTGAAGACTCCCTTCTAAATTCATATTATTGAAGGATGGAATGCTTTTCACACATCACATAGATGTAAGGTTGGACAGAAGCAGTGAACAAATGTAAAATTCCCAAATGTCTCAGAACAATGTACTTCCTATTCCTTCCAAAGAATATAGGTCTGATAAGGAGTTAGGAAGAGAAACTAAACTAACCATATAATTTCTTCTATACAGAAACATTATTCAGTTCCTTTCAAATTCCATTTAGCTGTATTCAGCTCTATTTAATTCTACTATTTCCATGGAAGAGGCATACCTTAATTTGAATACAACTTCAGATGCTATTTGGCAGACCACAAAAATAATTGTATTACCATTTAAAAGAAATGAAACCAAGAAGAAGACTAAAACAGAAATAAAGCCTATTTGGTTCCACATACACAGAGCTACAACTTGTGAGCCTTACAATACCGATTTTGTAGAAGAGCCAACAACTAAGAAAACTTGCACATATATTCAGAGCTGCAAAGCTTCTAAGATTTCTTAAAATAATGGCAGGAGAAATATCCTTTACTACTTTAACTAACTTTCTATCATTTCATGACCCTTTCACATTTTCTCCCAGCTAAATTTATGATTTTATTTTCAACAGAATGAAAACTTTTCACATATGAACACATTTGAGTGATACGTAAATATACTGTAATGGAAATGTCCAGTGCACTCATGTACACAGATAAGATTTGCCAAAGTAGGACTTATCCTCCCATAACCAAAATGACCCTACATGAGGATCTGCAATGACAGTGATCTCTCGGGTTCTGCATACCTGACCATATTGATCCACATTTTCTCTTGTAAAAGTAACATCTGTTTCAGCTGTCTGGCTGGCTTTTCCCTTGATTTCTTTCTCATACATTTGATGATACTTTACCTAAAAGGATTTTAAAATAAAGAAAGAAAGAAAAGGAAAACAATCACCTGGATGAGTTTAACCCAGTCCACAGATACTGTATAATAAAAAACAAAAAATGGCACACATGTTGATAATTCCTATTGTCACCAATCTTCAAAAGTCAGATATGCCACTTAAAGATATAACAACAATAGTGGTGTACTTAATAACACACACAATAAATGTTGGACTTGCCATTTTTACCCATACCAGAAGTTCAGTGTATTCAATACCTCCTGCTTCTCAGGCTAATCCCTGATGTTCAAGTTAAAAAAACAAACATAACTAATTGTAATGTAAATTCATGGTTATCACAGAGCACTTCTTTCTACTTAATTTGTAACATTGTCACCTGCGTGCCATTAATAAAGTGGAATGTTTCTGAATGATCTATCTCCCAGTGATCAAGGAAATTCCAGGCAATCAACCTTCAAATTTGGACCAAGATTTGCACTACTGCTGAAGTAAAAATAATGCCTTTAACCTGATGCTGCCCTTTAATCAGCATTTCTCTTTGCTGACAAAGGGTCTTTCACAGATCAAAGGCAAACAAAGGCATTTAAATGTTTTAGAGTAAGTTGCTTTTGCCTTCAGAACTACAGGTCTCTTCTGATTCTCCTTGATGACTCTTAATAATGTTTTAAATTCACTTCCACTGAGTTAGCACAATATATTTATTATCTTATTCAATAAATAGAGCTTTACTTTCACTCTCCAATGACAAAACACAATTGATTGTGCATTCTGAAGTAATACTGATATCCTTTTACAATGCTTTTTAAGGATTGCAGGTATGTTGTGGTTTTGCTGTGTTTGGAAAGGAAAAGGAAGCCAATGAACATCAAGGAATTTAACAAACACACATACGAAAGATAATAAATAAGTAAAATTAGTAGAATAGAAAGCAATTGATTATATCAAATATATGCACATGTGTGTACATCTGTGTGTATATAAATATATAAAATTGGTGTTCAAGAAGCTTGCTGCTTTGGCTCATGTAAGCCTCACCCTGAAATGGTGCACAAGAGACATTGAGCTGCAAGGACTCACTGGGAGCACGGTAAGTCATGGCAAAGCTGAATCCTGCCAACACAGCCCTCCTCTGATGTAAAGCCACCAAGGAGTATTGCAGCTGCTGTGTAAGTTAGAAGTGCTCGTCAGCCCTTCTAATTGATATGTGGTTGGGCAGAATGAAATCAAAGACCTTCACCTGACTCTTTATTGTCTTCCTTCTACCTGCCATGCAACAGGAGGCTGGATAAAGGGGAGAATTTTGCCCACAGATATCCATAGTGTTTATTCACAAATAAAAAGATTTTCCCTTTGTGCATAAAATTCAACCTCATACCTTAAAAAGAAAACAATTTTGTTAATGAATTTTCTTTCCAAAAAGAGACTCTGCTTTGGACACTTACATCACTGGCTAATTCATTTGCTCTCTTGGCAATTTGATAAGCTGGAGTGATCATAGCAGGAAAGCTACCTTTCCCTCTCTGTTCTTCAAAGTCTTCAGTGTATTTCAGCTGCAAAAGCAAACAAACAAAATAGAACACAATCAGAACAAACAACAGCAATAAACAAACAAAACAAACAGGACTGATCAGAGAAATGTATTTTGGTTACACACATAATCAGGTCTTAAAGTTACAAAGTCCAGCATTCAATGGCTGTCAACTGCCAAAATGTACTAAGTTTTTATTTTATGTTCATATTTGCAAGTGATTTATAAATATCTTAAGAGTCACTTTCAGAGTCAAAAGTGAATCAACCTATACTTTTTTTACTTACATCACTTGCAAGCTGCCCTCCAGCCTTTGCATGAAGTATATCTGGAGTGTCTACAACAGAGGTGAACTTTGAAACTCTCTCTTCATGTCCCCGCCTATATTCCACCTGAGGGAAATACACATATATAAAATACCTATTACAAGCAAGAAGTAGCAAATAATATTTATTTCTCAGAAATTATCAGTAGAAAGTAAGCAGCAATTGTAAAGAGATTCCTCACTGCAGAGTCAAGTTTTAGGCATAATGAAGTCTCCATTTCCTTAAAGAGAATTCTGGAAGGAGACAGAAGTGGCCCTGGATAATGAAAGTTTTAAATGATAATAAATTTATGTGAGCCACACATTTGATTACAATATTACAAGAACAGACTTTAACAGACGTAATTAAGATCATCCTGTGGTAACAATACAGGCAATATAGAAAAAAAAATGTAATACCTTAAAATCATTTGTTCAGGATTTATTTTTACATGATCACTTTCAGTTGAAATGTTATTTCTATGGAAAGGCAATTTTGTGTGTATATATGATCTAATTTAGCTTGGAAATGAATTAAGTTTAATATTAACAATATTTAATTTCATATAATAAGGAGGAAAAGATCAGAAGATGAGAAAAAAAAAGATTAATAAAGCCACCAAATGAAAACAAAAGTAATGAAATAAAAGCTTTTGAGTGCTCATGATTTTATTCAGGTTGTAATATATTACAGAAAAAGTTGTTTTATCTTCCAGGAAATGTCTGTATTGTATTTATCTTATTTGATTATTTTTCCCAAAGCAAGTAGTTTGTTAATCATGTTTCTTGCAACATGTTAGACTTTTATTTTGTAGAATTATGTTCATCATAGAGTACACTGTCTAAAACGAATGGCCAAAACCCAGGATTCTCTACCTGCAGGTAGTCTAATACATGATTAATAAAGCTAACACTTACATTACTGCTTAGTTGAGTGGCTCTCTTAGCCACCTGATAACCTGGAGTGATCATAGCAGGAAAGCTGCCTTTGCCTTGACGCATTTCATATTCTTCTGTATACTGGAGCTGCAAAATTAACATTTTGGTTTTGTTATTCCAAAGGAATATACTGTAGTTCAATATGATTACCTTTTTAACATCTCCTCCCTGAAAGTCTGCAGCTTATACCATATAAGTTTGTTAGGTAGAAATATGTCCTACTTCCAAAATCAAACAAACCAACAAAAAAAGAGACTAAAAAAAACCAAACAACCCAACCAACCAATCAACATTCCACCTTCATGTCTATAATCCATGGTTAGTTTTCTGTGTTATTTAGGGCTCTAACCCATTGTAAGGGCAGAGACGGTCACGATTTAGATTTTCTCCTATAAAGGAAAGACAGTTGATGGAAGTTCTTCTCCATGAAAAATAACACATGCTTTCCATCATAAGGTCTGCTTTAGAGAGGAAAAGAGTACTAAGATAAAGATATAATCAAGGTCAGGTCAGGTATCTTTGATAATAGCTGAAGTGCATCTCTGTGACATAAATATAGAAATGTGAGGTTTTCAGGATAGGCAATAACATTGTTATGTGACTAATTACTCACATGGCTAAATACTGTTAATGATGGAATTAGAATAACTTGAATTAGAAAGGTTGCACAAGAATCACCATCCAACTCCTGGCTCTACACAGAGCAAGCCATAGTTCACACCCTATGTCTTAGAGTGCTGTCCAAACATTTCTTGAACTCTGACAACTTGGGGCTGTGACCATTGCCCTAGGGAATCTATTTCAGTGCTCAACCACCCTTCTGGTAAAGAACGTTTTCCTAATATCCAATCCAAACCTCCCCTAATGCAGCAGTAGATATGTCAGTATTTCTTTTGGTAGCATCTTACTGAAGGTTTGCGTTTGATGCACTTTTCAGACATGAAACTGAATCTATTTCATATGTCAGTGCACTTACATCATTCAGAGTCTTCTGTTCCTGAGTTATCCTGACCATCTGAGGATCTGGCATGTTTCCTGAGTACCATGATGTTCCCCCCTGATAGGCAGCATAGTAAGCATTCTACAAAACAAAAATTAAATAACTACTAATCTGTATCCTTGTTTTAAAAAGTGAGTGTATGGTCTGAAAGGAAGAAATGGAAACACACAATGCTGTGCAAGCAAAATTTCCCCTCCGATGACATATAGCACAAGGCCCCCACATAACTTCAGAATGCCAAACATCAAGATGTCAGGACATAAGACCCTGGATTGATACCCAAATAATTCCCCTGGGAATCAGACCACTTGTTGTGAAGCTTCAGTGTCAGTTGAAAAGAAACATGTTGGTATGTCAGTACAAGCAGCAGCCTGATTTCTAGGTAGATATGTTCATCCTCTCCCACTATTTGAATCTTGCACTCTAAGCTCAGTCAAGTTACGTAGCCATAAATCGTTCAGCCAAATAAGAAGCATTTGACTTTTTTAGCACTGTGAATAAACCTGTAATGTTCAGGACTGCCAAGGGAAAACTTTCTTCTCCAGTGGGCTTAAGGCTTAGAGACATGAGGGTTATTTCTTACCTGGCTAGCCAGATGTTGGGCTTTATAAGCAGCTTCAATGCCTCTGGACCTCGCATCCCACTGAAAGGCAGATTTGAATTGCTCACTCTCTTCTCGATATTTTACCTACAAAAAAATTAACTTGGTATTAGTAGCATGTTGGTACAGACTAAACACATCACACCCAGGAGAAGGGAAACAACAAGGTCAGTGCAGTCTTAGTCTTAACCTTTTTCTGGTTAAGTTTAAAAATAAGAAAAAAAAATGCAGTAGGAATTAAAGCAACTTAGTACCACTTTATACATTTACCAATGAAATTCTGTTCCTAGATGCAAAATTTCTACAGAAGTTCTTCCTTTAAGTAAGTACTGCAGAATCAGCTTCTTTACTACCCTGAGCAATTTTCTCTCTGGAGTAGAACCTCATTATGTGATTGAAAAGGACAGAAGGTGCTTGAGGTGTTAAAAAAATAAAGGCGGGGAGGTGGGGGGGTGGGAAATGATCTTTGAGCTATAATTTGTCTGGTGTATATATTCATATGCACTGGAAGTATCTGTGTCATATCATGCCTAAAACCAGAAATAGAATCTACAGTAATCCCAAACTCATTCCTGACCAGATCTGTCACACACAGCTTAAAGTGTGACAGTCACTGCTGAAAAAGTGACTGCCTCTGACGCTGCCAAACCTGATGCATGATAATAATACACACAAATGATAAAGATACAGAATCTCATAAAAGTCACTGAATGTGCTTCCACTTTGTATGGCTAACACAGAAAAACAGAATAATGTAGTGCAGTCTAAGTAATGAAACTTACTTCTTTTATTGATGCCCAATCACATTTAAACACATTGGTTTTCTTACTAAGCATGGCTTTGCAATCAGTAGTGCTATTTTAGAGTACTGAAAGACATGGTATAGAACTGAGGTTGCAAATAATGACGGGCTGGTTCAATGTTTCCTGTTTTATAAAAGTTGATAGGCATGTAAGTTTGAAACAAATGCACCTGGAGGAAAATAATGCAAGGTACAGCAGTGGCTTTCGGCAAGAAAAAAGACTTGGAGCACCTCTAGAGGTTCAGAGGTGCACAGCAGCCTTCTGCAGTAGCTGCGCTCAGACGGGCGCAGAAGGCTGCGCCATCCATAACTTTCTAGCAAAACATTTCCAGCAGAGCATGCAAAGCTCCCCAGGCTTTGTGCTGCCTCGCAAAAAAATGAAATATCAGCTCGGATTTTCCAGAAATATTGGACAAAGTATTTATGAGAACTTTTGCCTAGCTCTGACTGAGATAGATCTGTTTGTTTGTTTCATGACATTCGGTATCAGTTTCAGATGAGATCATAAAACAAGTAGGTCATTCTTGTTTCAGACAGCTGTGTAAACCCCCCAGCTTAGTTACTAAGTTTGCATACTCCGGGCAGTATCTCCTGCAGCTTATGCAAACAAGGCTTCCATATGGATTGCCAAACAAGGTATATAAGAATCTGCCATCTACTTTTCCTTTTGAAAGTATTGTTTGGTTTCTAATGAATGAAACAGCTTTAAAAATTATGATTCAAACCTGGGCTGAAGTGTTTACTGCTCTTAAAGAGTACAGAAGGCTAAATACAGAATACTTACTTATATTTTCATAACAAGACCTGAACATGATATCAAAATTTTAATCAGAGCCAAACACATTTGGCCCTCAAACTCCTTACCTCACTTACCACTTCCGACAGTTTTTTGGCATTCAAATTTATTGGTGTCTCAAATATGCTTGTGAAGGCATTGTTTTTTGGGTTGTGCCTAAGAAAGGAAGCATAAAAGGATTTGAGGAATGTACTAGACAGCGCATGAGAAAGGTTCTCTTTGAGCACTTGAAAACAATATCAGCCTCCACCCCCCTGTACATAACTTTTCCCCCACTCAAACATAGATCTCAGATTACGTTCAAGTTATTATTGTATGGAGTAGGTGCCTAGAGCAAAATTAATTTTAATGATCATCATATCAATGCTGTGTTTCTAATAACAAAAGAGAATAATAGAATAAAAAACAACTGTCATCTCTCCTTTTTCTGCTGACAAATTTGACAGGAACTGATCATTATAAAATAAAAACTTCCGAGAACAAACCAACTCCAAAATCTGCATTTTATACATTTTCCTGATGATTAACTCAACCTTGTTAACTCTTAACCACTGATTTGGAAAGCACTGAATTTTATGGTTGGGTTCATTTCCTTCCTGAAATACTGAAATGGAAACAAATTTGGTATCTTTTAACATGCTGGTCAAATGAGAAAGTTTTATCTTTTACAAGAGTTTCCCACCATTGTTGAACCACTTAAATGCAAAGATATGCACTCAGGCTCTAATAATACATTATTACACATTACATAGGAACAGACTGAGTCTAAATGGAGATCTTCTGTTTCATTAGGATTACTTGACAATATTTAAAAATAAAATAAAATAAAATGAAAACCAAAGGAAACAAACTTACACTTGACAGTAAGGCTTTTTCTCATGGCTAACAAAGTTGTTTACTGTTAACATCATCTTGCACACTTCACAGTGAAAACAGGCTTTATGCCATGTCTGGAAATAACACAAAAGAGAAACCAAACAGATATTATTTGTGTTTCATTATTATTACGTTGAGATTCATACTGCAGTATCGACCCGTTCCACCTATTTCATGAACCTGAAGAATTCATCTTCAAATACATGCTTATCATTAACTCATTTCACATCTGATCCCAGCTATGAGTTAAGAACTTCTGGAACCAAGAGATCTGCGCTGTGTTAAAAGCTCCAATCTATACATTTATTATAGTCCAAAATAATAAAGAAAAAGGACTGACCTGATCTATACAGTTAATCTTCTCAGCAGGGTAAACCCCATAGCCACATCTAGCACACGGCTGCACATTCATCTTGAAATCCACAGAGTGAAGAATATATAGGTTTGTACAAAAGGTTCAAAGAGTATAAAAGTGACTTTTTGGCCTGCGCAAAGCACGCTCTAGACACTCCAGTCAGGGCCTTTTGCCGTGGTCAATGGCTCCCATTAAAGCTCTGAATTGAAGTCTGTTGCTCCGTTTCCTGACCTTCTGTTTCAAAGTCAGCTGCAGGCTGGCTTTTAAAGCTGCCAGTTAGTAAGAGCAGTTATTTTGGCAACTGTGTCAGTGCGTAAGGGAGGGTAGCAATATCTTTCTCTAAATAGAAGAATGAACTCACGGAATCAAATCATGTCCATGTGAACGTTAGAATCTGATCATTTCATATTTCGGTTTTGTTCTAAAGCCTGTTGTCGTGAGCCCAGGGTGAAGATAAAAGCCTACACAGCAGCAATTCATCAGCCACGGCTCAGCCTGATGCACAGCAAATGACTTGATGTAGGGCTGCTCTGGAGCGTTATATTAAGAGATATCACCAAAGATCCAGAGATGGGCTTGGAGCATCCCAGCCCTTTGTTACACCTGGAAGAGATACATTCATTCTCCATCACTGTCTTGTCAACCGTCACTCCAGATACAGCACACACAGCAACATGGGGCTCTTATCTCAAAGAGCTCTAAATGTGGCGGGTGAAAACCCAAACATCTATCTCCCATGGATAAAAACATCAGAAAGGCACCATTTGCTTATGGAATGAACAAGGCAGCTATTTAAGAATGCCCACAAAGTGCAGGCTGGCACAAATCTGAGTAAAAAAGTTGCTGATAACACTATTTAAGAGTCATTATGTTTGACATTAGGATTCAGCCAAATTATTATGGTTGCCAAGTCCACTCTGAACAAAAAAAAAGTTACTAAATTTTATCAGCTACAAACGGTCAGCATTTGAGATTTCCATCTCAGCTGATCATAACGCCTCCACTGGGTATGCTTAGAGAGCCTCCTATGCAAGAGATGGGGATACACTGTTCTGCTTAACCTATGACTGAATGCTGACAATGTACTGGCACAAGGTGCTGTCAACAACTGGCATGCTGAAAATAGACACTAATCTGGTGAGCAATAGGTATGGCACAAAGTCCTGCAAACACTTAAGGCTGTTCAAAAGAGGTGACTAATATTAACGTACAGACACTTCCATTTTCTTTTAAAAACATACAGTTACAGAATAAAACTTGTACTACAATCACTGCTGTGTTCCCTCATGGTTTTCCTTTGGGAACTGGGAGCAATTTTGGGTTATGTTATATCACCATAACATTTATAATGCTCACACCCGTGAACGTAAATAATGCGGTGGCCTTCCAGTTTCCTTTCTCACACACCTTTTCACGTTTTTTCAAACTGCCATTATGTTTATACTAGTGACAGTGATTAGGGTCATAGTGGCCAGGCTGTCTCTTCTTTATTTAGCACTGGGCATGCTACCAGCTGCTGCCTCTTTGTGTCTATCTACTCCAAGAGCAAATTTACCATCTATTTTCTAGGTAATCCTTGTTTTGATCCCACACAAGGAACAAAGACATATGTCCTTCTCTTGCAGCACATTCCTGAAATGAGCTCAGAGAGGTGCTGAAAACAGCCCATCCCCAAACCAGAAAGACTTCAACCAGGAGCCAATTTAACACTGAGGATCTGGACAGGACTCCAGGATGCACTGTGCACCACATGTTCCTTCCAAGCCAAGAGGCTTGTCATAGCTAGGTTTCACAAATAGAACTTACTTCATGTCAAGAGAGACAGAGCATGCTTGTTTCTTTTCATCGGAAAACAGGTTACCAACTTGGTTGAAAGTCAGCCAATGTTTTCAAGTTCTCCTTCTCCGAGGTTGCAGCATATCCTAAAAGAGAAGTAGGGTAAGTAACAACATCCTGTGCAGCAACATCATTCCCAGCAATGTCCGTTCCAAGCCACACTATTTTCCCTCACATCCATAGTGTCCCAGTTCTGCTGGAATCTATTGAAGACTTTCCCATTCCTGAGCACCTCAAAACCATCCTGTTGTATGGTCTGTGCTTCACCACTCTGGATTAAAACTAGAGTTGCTATCAGAAAAGAGAATTTATCAAAAAAAAAACAACAACAAGCATTGTACAGTGTCATTACAAAGTACACGCTCCATTTTGATCATGCAAGGAATTAAATCACAAAACCAGTGCAAGTTTGTTATCTTGACAAATCTTAGCAAGACATTTTTTCTTCTGTTAAAAGCTCATTGTGGCTTTTTTCCTCCCTTAGTAGGGCCCCATAAAGGCTTTTTGATATCAATGAAAATCTTAAAAGGCTTTACTTAACAGTAGAACCTTAATCAATGTGGTTTAAAAGTACTGCAGTTACACACAAAGTACAAGGAGACAGTACCTTGAAAGTGCAAATTAGTAGGAAGAAACATTGTTACCTCTCCAAGCACCTTTTATTCATTGAATTAACTGCATAGAAAACTACACAGTGCCTGCATCAAGAATCTGAATCTAAAAGCACACAAAATAACCTCTTAACAGACATTCAAGTCAGGGCCGCCTTCTCTGTCATTCCTGAATAGCAGCTGTGCCCTTCCAGCAGCTTGAATAGCAGAAAGCCGGGTTCTACAAATCCTGGCAACCACATCTTCCCTCTTTTTGCAAAAATAAAAATTAAAAAAGGTGCAGTTCCACCACACAAACTGGGGGTACTGTCCACTGTTAAAAGCTGCCTGTAGAAATTCAGACACGAGCCCAAATCCATCACAATCTTCTCTAACCACGTAGCTAATTAGATATCTAGGCTCACAGCATGCTATTTGTGTTAACCAAATTCAGCATCCAAAAAAAATCGAAGTTAGAAAATATTTATGAAGACATGAAGAAAAGCAGCCATGGGACTACTTTCCAAATGTGTACAGTAGGGTTTTGCATTTTTGTTGTCTCAGAAACCAGCAAACAACTGTTTACATTTCTCAACGTGTGCTTACATTTTCCTCTTGTTGCCACTGTCTGGAAAACTGAACAGCGGGGAGATTTTGCAAATGTTGCCAAAGAGCAAGAGAAAGTGAGAGCGGGAATAGAGAGAGAAATGGAAAAAAAAAAGAATCAAAAGGACAAGAGGGCAGAGCAGAGAAAGAAATGTTGAGGATGTAGCTCAACTTAAATTGAAAATTTGAAAACTGTGCAAAGCATGCACAACACAGCCCATGCAGACAATGTCCGCACCGTCCAGATATTCCCATTTAACGTACATAAAAACCTAACAGCTGTAACTTAGGAGGGAACATCCTGAGAGTCACTCAAGTTCTTCCACCTAGAAATATCCTCGCCTCTGCCTCCCAGGTCACAGCAAAGCCCCATCCTTGTTTTCACAGATGTCGTGCAGAACGTAGCACAGTTATTATTCCAGACAGATACTATTTTGTTGCCTCAAGCCTTCTAGTTTGTACCTGCCATCTACCTTTCAATTTCCCAAAGGCATGCTGCATTGTCATCCTGCAGCTGCTTACACGGCGGTTAAACATTTCTTTTCTACAATGCAAATATCCAGCCAACGGCTTCCTTATTAATGTTTTTAGAGAGTAGAGTGAGTCTCCAGGGATAAGAGGAGGAATGCTGATGCATCGCATTGCTGGCTCTTCCTCCTGCCCAGTAATGCATATGACCAGCTATGCAATAGTATACATGAGAAAATGTTTCCTTCCTGACCCTTCTTGAGGTAGCAATCATTCTATGCCCTGAAGCAAGATATTTCCTTTTACTTATGTATTTTCTAATTTCTCCCTTACTCATCACTGAAAACCAGCTAGATTTTCTGAAATATCTAGCACCTTATTTTCCACTGAAATATTAAATTATAATGTAGTTAAGAAAGGTTTTCCAGCACATTGAGGAATCAAGCTGATCAAGCTGCAGATGTCCCTGTTCAGTGAAGGGAAGTTGGACCAAGTGGCCTTTAAAGGTTCCTTCAAACTCAAACAATTCTGTGAAACATAATACTATTTTTTTTGATAGCATTACAATGACTTGTAGAATGGAGATATTTTTAGATATGCCAATTTGGCCATGAGGACCAGATGACTATATATAAACATTTTCATTGAAATATAGGAAACCGCAGATGACATACCATATCTGGATTTTCAAGGTAACACACACACACACACATGCACACATCACCAGGAAAGGGTATTTGGATGTTCAGGAGCCAGTCCCGGTCATTGCTGGTTATTCCATAGTTCTGATCAAAGGGCTGGAGCATCACTCTTAGGAAGAAAGGTGGAGTTGGGCTTGTTTAGCTTGGAGAATAGAAGGCTCATGGGAAACCAGTACTTGAAGAGAGCATATAAGCAGGAGTGGAAGAGATAGAACAAGGGGGAAAGACTTTAAACTAAAAAAGGGGAAAAATAGGTTAGATGTTAGGCAGAAATTCTTTACTCAGAAGGTGGTGGTGGTAAGGCGCTGGCACAGGCTGCCCAGAGAAGCAGTGCATTCCCCATCCCTAGAGCTGTCAGTGTCAGGTTGGTTGGAGCCCTGGGCAGCTTGTCTGTTGGGTGCTAGCCCTGCCCATAGCAGGGGGTTTGGAATTCAATGTTCTTTAAGGTCCCATCAGACCTAAGCCGTTCTATGATTCTACAGTTATCCCCCACTTCACCTCTCCACACATTTACTCGAAGATCCATACATTTCTAGTTCCTCTGTTGTCCTTTAAGATCTATTAGAGATTTGGAAATGGCGCCGGCTTCTCAAAATGAAGCAGCTAACAGATGGCACGAGAGGAGCCATGGGTCTCTGTTAGAGCTTAATTTTCCAGCAGCAAGCTTTGGCTCTATCTCCAACCAGGAGCTACAGGCATAATCCCACAGAGCAGAGCTCGGACAGAGCAGAGCTCGGCCCGGCAGCAGCTCAGACACTTGGTGAGAGCCATGTGCAGCTCAGACACTACCCGCTCCCATCGAAGCAGTGACCTGTCGAGAAGCAAAAGGCTGTTTGTTACAAAGCCTGTGTTTTGTGCCAGTTATGAGGCAGTTGCGCTGAAAAATGTCGCTTTGATGTGAATCTCTTCAGGTAGTGAATGTTAAACACCGCACACCGCTGGGTAGGTGTGTGATTTTGCAGGATCGGAGCCCGCATCCAGGAGTAATTAGCAAGACTGTGCCAATCTCCAGCCCGTGCACTGAACTGCTGAGCCCGATGCAACGGCTACACAGTGGGGTACCATAATTAGCAGAGATGCAACACAGTGAATAATTGGAAAGATAAGGAAACGCCGAAGAAGTTTATATAAGGGGAAAAAAAAAAATCCTTAGATCTAGACAATCTCCTGTCACCATGAAACTTCTGGCTCCTCTTTCGAGGGCGTGTGACGGAGCGCTGCTGTTAAAAAGCAGCAATTTTCCCTTCGCTGGGACGAAGCCGAGGGCGGGGAGGGCTGATGCCCTTAGCGGGGAGTGGAGCAGGAGGAGCCCCGCCGCCGCCGCAGCCCCGGGGCGGCCGGGACAGACCCCGCCCCGTGTCCGCAGGCACCACCCTCTGCTTTCGCTTTTCCTTTCGCTTCCGTCTCCCCGGAGCCCAGCGCTAAGGCAAGCCCCGCTGCCGGTTCCCTGCCCCTCGGGTCCCTCGGGTCTCGCTCCCCTCCGCCCCGCACCCTCCCGCCCGCCCCGCACCTCGCACTGCAGGGGCTGGAAGCGGTCCGGCCCTTCGCGTGGCTGCACAGCCATCCGTCTCCCTGCAGAGGGCACGGGGCGTCGTTGGCAGTCGGCGGCGCTGATTTCCTCCACCTGCATGGGTGGGATCGCTTCGCTGGGGCATCGCCTCCATCTGCCTGTGGCCCGCACGCTTTCCTTCCTTACTGTGTCGCGTTTCATTTCCAAGAAATGAAGGACTTGTACGCTGCTGATACAAACAAAACGGAAAGTAAAAATTAAGATTCCATCCTTGGAAGATGATAGAGTTTCTTTTAAGCCTATTTGCATGCATCTGCTTTCTTCCCTACACGCTTCTTTCCAGATCACAAAGAACTTCCCGGCAATTAATTGTAAGATCTTAAATCATCAAATGATTTTCGCTTCTGTTCTTATCTGCCCTGTTCAGAGTGGTGTTAGATGAGTGACTTTTTGGCATTCACCACAAGGCACAACAGCACGGCCAGGCATGTATTGCATCACCTTAATGCAGCATCAGAAATCTATAGGTGCTCTTAGTTGGTTAAGGACCACATGGCCTAACAGACTGGCAATCCCACGTGTCCATGTAGTAGCTTTATTTAGGAAGTACTGAAATAACAGTGCTCACTGAGGGATGCTTACGTTCTTGTACTTTTACTTGTAGATGTCAGGAGATCAGCATGCTGGTCATCCCACTGAAGAGAAAAATAATGGAGATCAAGATGACGTACTTGATGCAAAACCAGACAGAAGTAGCAGACTCTCACTTTTTGCCAAGTAAGTTACTACTTTCATTTCTGTTTTTCTTTTTGTCAGCTATGATACTGCCCTTCTAATGAGCTTGCAGTGTTCAGTTTGCCATGCCCAGAGTGTCAAAGAGTGCCTGATAGGCAGTCTGTGTTGTGTAAGGTCTGACATATTTAATCTGTACCCTAAAGCTGAACAGCCTTCACATTGCTCTGATTTACAGAGACCTGTAATATCTCCCATCAGCTTACTTGGTAGTCAAGAGACCACCAAGTTCATTTAGCATCAGATGTAGCCCCTCATCTTAAACATTGCCCTTTCGTGGAGCTGGGAATTAAACATGCCATTAATTATCTATTTTACTGCATTCAGCTCTGCTAATCTCCTACATCATTGGAATCCCCTGCTGACTATTTAAGTTAGTTTAAAGCCTGGATGCGCCATCTAGACTGGAGCACAAAGAAGTCTCACTGAGTCTAGAGATGTAACCTATTACAGAATAAATTAAAAGCCTTTCATTTTAGCCCAGTAGACTCAAAGCATAATATTACTGTCATTAAATGTACAGGCAGCAAGAATTACCTACTGTTTTACAGCCAAGGAGCACATAAATGTGACTGAAAATGCAAAAGCTAAAAAACAAACGTGCAAAATTAACAATGCTGTTGAATATCAGGAAATACTAATTCATGTGGTAAACTCCTTGTATTTTATTACAGGTGTTATTACAAATATTTGTATTTACAGAGGCTTAATTTATTGTTCTTTGACATATCCGCATTCAAGTGAACAATATAATTCATAGGAAGTACATGAAGAATGTCATTTTATTTTTGTAGCATATTATATGAACATGATGGGGGTAACAAATCTGAAAGAAATGCGAGAGAAGTGAAGCTACTTTCTTCTTAGATGAGTTTTGATGTGCTGTTAAGCAAATCACTGAGATTCTCTCATTTTTTCATGTATTTTAAGATGTGTACACAAATTATTAATTTTCTCAAATGCACATGATAGACATTTGTTTCTAAAACTTCAAGTATTTTTCCAAGTTTCCTTTTAGAATTTATAAAATGCGTGTTTTAAAATATGATGTCTTCTTTAGAAGAAGTGATATGCTAATATTGTTACGCAATTATGCAACTGAAAGTTAATCATTCCCAAAGGAAAAGCAAGAATCAGCACTTCTATCACTTTCTTTTTTTAAAGAAGAAAATTTTCAAGTAATTTGGCTATTCATCAGTTTGAGACATTCATCTTTTGGGAAATCCTTGAAGATACAAATTTGAAACATCTTTCGCTAGAAGTAAAAAGGAACTCAGATAAAACAAATGCAGAATAAAAGAATAAATATGAAAAGTTTGAGATATTTCAATACAGATTTTGTAGTAAAAAAATTGAGTCAAATAATCTATCAGTACTGCTTGGCAAAAGCGACATTGGCCCTTAAGAGGGATGAGCTGTTCTATAGAGAGGGTCTTAAAAATCCAAGTACACTGATAAGGTCATTGTCTTATAGATACTCTCTGGCCTGCAGGAACATAGAAAAGGTATGTGAGAGGATAAAGGAAGATGGTTTAGTGGCCAAAAAGAGTGGCAGTCACAAAGGAGAAAGTGACTAGAGAATGGCTGCTTATTGGCCTCACAAGAAAATATAAGGGACATCCAATGAAAAGTTTATGGAGTAAGATTAAAACAATCAGTAAGATATATTTTTCCCATGGTGCAGAGCAGGGTCATAAAATTTAAGTCACAAGATATGCATATATTGATACTTCAGGTGAGTTCAGAAGAATCCAGATGAATATGTGGAAGAAAAATCTGGTGGGAATATTAACGTTAAAATGAACATTTTTTGATATGAGATATCCCTAAATCAGATTTCTGTGAGAATATATTCTGGACCAAATTTCTTTAGTTTGTTCTCTTAAAACTCATTACTGGTCAGTACCAGATACTGGGCTCAGTATAGTTTAATTGGATCCTGAATGGCTCTGTGGCTTGATTGCCAAGACTCCATTTTGGCAACATGAACTTATTTGTTAAGTAAGTGCCTAGTGCCTAGAAAGTGCCTAGAAAGCTTTAGATTGACAACAATTTTACTTGTTTCATTAACCCAATTTTATCATCTGTGCAGTACTTTGATAGAAAGTGGCTCTGGGCAGCTTGGTCTGGTGGTTGGTGACCCTGCAACATAGCAGGGGGATTGAAACTAGATGATCATTTTGGTCCTTTTCAACCCAGGCCATTCTATGATTCTATGAAAGTCAGCATACACTTTCATTTATATTAAAAAAATTAAAATGTATTAAAATATAAGCTTAAAATAGATAAGCTCAATAGGAAAACAAGTATTTTCTACTGTTAGATAAGCATTTGAACTGTAATAAGAGAATGGGAACAGAACAGCGAGAAAAAAAAAATCAGAGCCACACAGACAGAGCAACTACTTCCAGTACCTTCACAGGTGCACTGGTATCTGTCTTTGAATGGAGATGCAGACAGCCAGAGTAGGAAACAGACATAGGTGAGAATCTTCACCATTTCTCTAAGAAAACCACGACCGTGGCATACCAAGAAGGAAACAGAGCTCAGGAAAAGCCACAGACAGGGCAGATTCTTCTGTGCGCAGCACAGTTTGGGGGAATTCTCTGCTGTGTATTTCCTTTTCTTGGAAGAAGTGCTACAACTTAAATAACGGCGGAAAAGTGTTTGGGATCGTTAGGTGGTTGTTGGTATTTGTAGCCACTAGATGGCAGAAGGGTTTTACTTTTGTTTACTACAAAATTTGCTGAAGACAGCCTAAATAAGATTTGCAGTTGACCAAAAAAATTACATTTCAGAAGGCAGAGAGAAACTTTTTTTCCCTTATAAACTTTTCGGAGCACATACAGCTCATGTTACCATCTTTGAGAGCTTAAAAATAATCTCGCTTCTCCAAAAGATCATTAGTTTCTTTATTTGGAGTCTTCAGCTGGAGAACTCTGTTAGGAAGATTGAGAAACGTAGCAGCCAAACCTATTTTAGTATCTAGGTAGCATAATTTATCATGCAGTAGAATTCAGGTCCCATTGTGTTAAATAGAGCTAGAATTTCTCTTACTCCAAATGTGTTTTGTTATTTGTTTGTTTAAAGCTGCATCTAAAAATCCCCAAGGTTTGGTAGACTAGCACTCACACGTTCAGTAATCAGGACTGTGAACTTCAGTGAAGAAATATAATGCAGTAGTTGTAAGTAGTACCTAGATACTAGTTTTATACTTACTAATTATGTGGAACCCTTTGTCCTTTGGTTTACTTTTATTCACTGCAGCTCTGCTGTCTGTTTTACATTCAATATTCCCCTAATTTGTAAAGGGAAGATGCTGCTTAAACATATTTAAGAACTACAAATACCTATTTACCATTGAAACTGTGTGATTCTGTAGCATCTTTAGAGTAAAAAAGCATGAAATGTAACAAAATCTCCGCAAGTGGGCTACACCCATTTACGCTCACTAAGAGTCCTTCAGCTGTTTAAGTTATTTATTTGTTCCTACAAAATCAGACCACCATAAAGTTCGGGACTTTATTCTAATTAATTTGGAAGCTTTCTAGAAACATCAGCGCATATCTTACACAATAGCTCAAGAGTTATGATGCCTACCAATTAAATATTCAGAGTTTGTTAACCAGTGTAACAGTCAGAAAGATCAACGCAGCAGATAAAGGTGATACAGGAGGTGTACCAACAAGGGGATTAGTGCAACAGAAAGGCATTACAAAGGAAAAGAAGTGCTCACCCATCTCTGAAGATTAAGGCTTACATAGAAAACTCTACAAAAGAAAGATCTCCAACCAGAAACCTCCCCTCAGCAGTAGTCAGCCCTTAAATGAGGTCTAAGAGAAGTGCAGCCAGGCTCCACCCCTCTGGTCACACAGCTGAATTGCCTTCACCTGTGCTCCCAGGGCTGACCAGGTCCTTTCCACAGGTGATCAATCAGAGGTTCAGGCTGTGACTCAACAGTTACCATACAACTAGTGTTTAGATTCAAAAGATACATAGGAATGTTTGTTTTTCATTCACGTGGTGTTTGTTTAGGCTACAGGACACAAAAATTAGGAAGCACAATGTTACGTAAACTTTCAACCTCGTGACCCATATCTCAGTATAGTCACATTTCTCAACTTAAATAATCTTGTCCTTCAAAGAATAAATACTCATATAATGTTCATTACCACAGCTATGGAGCTCCAACAGGAGTGGAAAATTGTCTTTGTTTCAGTCTTGCGTTTTTGTTGTTCTTCCATCTTTTCAGGATGTATCCTTCACCCAGTTTTGAATATCAACAGTTTCTTTGTATTCAGTTCATGGGAAGTTTTGCAGTTAGTACTTGACAAAGAACAGTTTCACACTGTGTTTATATTTTTTCCATCTCAAAGTTGCATATCTTTTCCTGAGTTGTCCATTTTGTATTTTGGGGCCTTTTGAAAACAATGGATTTGATCTAATGGATTAACTGCTTTATCTGCCTAGAAAAGTTACTGCTAACATCGTATGTTTATGAAGTAACTGTATTTGCTTCTAAACCAGCTATTCCTGCCTTGAAATTAGTATGTTCACATTCAGATGATGCTTTGAGTGATATTTCATCTTTTCAACATAACTTTTCACACTTTTAAATTCTAAAATGCAGTTCTGTTACAGATTTTCCAGCCACAGAATATTACAAACCTTTCAAAAACAAATACTGCTGTATCACTTTTATCCTTATATTGTGTATAGTAAGTTACTTAACAAGTAACAGCCAAAGAATCATCTGAATTTATGCTCCAAGCTGAAACCTGACTGAACTCCTGGTTTAGCCACAGGTTTCCTTTATATTTCTAAGCAAATCACTGAAGGAATATTTTAATCCTGTAAATGAGTGATGACCTTTCCTTTTACTATCCTCACTCTGAAGTCCAGTGCAATTTCATTTTAATTTGTTTGCGGTTCTGCTTTTCCCAAGCTAAATACCATCATATGTCCTCCAAAGTAATGAACATATAATTTCAGAAGTAATGGGTTCTGGCAACTCTTGTCTGCTAATGTTAATTCCTACAAATACAGTACAAGAGGTTTTAACAGACATGGTGCAACAGAGGTGTTCCTTTTTGTTACTCATTCTTAAGCTGGAGGCTCATTTTCAGTTTTGTTATGATCATTTTTGTTAGATCTAGATCTCAATTTCTACACCACACCACAGGCGTAGCAAACACTTGAAATGCTGCACAGTGTTTGTACTTTCCCTTGGACACTTACTGAATGTACCATGTAGGAAGTGCCCAATATTTTGAAATAGCACCTAAAGTATAAGAAGTCATTAATTCAGTTAGCATTCGCTTCCAGTCTCCTTGGAGACTACCTCATGTGAAGCACAGCAAACACTGGATTGTTCCTGAACTGTAACTGGAGCAATCACAACAGTGAGTCAAGTAGCCTCATTCCTTTTTATTGTAGTAATTTATTTCCTTCATTGCAATGAACTCTGTGCTGTCAGCAGTCAAAATTTGGAGGAAAGCTATAATATGTTTTAATATTTAACCTTTTAAAGGAACCACAACAAATTAAGCTGCATTTTTGAATAATTCAAAACTGTACAAGAGTAACTATGTGGGGAACAGTTCTGTGAATTAGAATATAAAAAGAGGTCTTGTAAACTATCTATGCTGATTTTCATCATTTTCTTAGAAGCATTCACTGTGAAAATATTGTACTGATGGTTGGATCTGGTTCTGAAAGAAGGTGTGGAGTCGTATTAAAAAGTAAAGCTTGCTGTGTCACCTCCATCTCAAGATCTGCTCTATTTTCCTACACTCTTCTCTAGGAACAATGACAGAATCAGAGTGTGTTTTCCACTTGTCAGCAAAGGTAGATCAGGCCTGCATGACCTCTGTTTGCAGGACGCTAGCTGTGAGGGTTTGAATAGCCCCATGGAAAAGTCCAGCGTGACCCACTGCTGACACATGCAAATCTTTGGGCCTGAGCACAGGGCATCCTGTTTCAGGCTCCAATGTAGCCCCGAGCATGGTGGGCTCCTAGCATTACAAAGAGGATTAGACTTGCTCTTGAGCACAAGTTGAAGCTGCTTTCAGATGCAGTGTGGAGTGCCATTTGATGATGAGCCAAGGTACTGTGGAAAGTTATTTACTTCCTTCCTTCCCTGCCGCCTGTTTGGGAACCTTGTGAATGAGCACCCTAAAGGAGTTTAGTTGCTAATTATAATTCTTCTGGTATTTTGCAATTGGTAACCCTAGATAGAGTGTTCTCCTAGATGTATTATTCGGGGGTTTTGCTTTATTTTGAGTCATCTTCCAAGCAGCCTGTATAGAAATATATATATACCTGTTAACTGTTCGTAGTACCTATGACAGATAAAAGAGGTTTTTCTTTTTTTTTTTCCACTGCATACTTATGAGTTGCCTGTGTACATTATTTAGGATACGATCATGCAGCATTTCAGTTTCCAGAACACCCTTGGAAATTGTATGTGCTCAGATTTTCCAGAGATGAGCAGAAAGCCTTTCAGCAAGCAACATTATTTTTGGTAAAATTCTACCTTTTGAATGGTATTTGAATATCATATGGCATACCATACCATGCAGGAAATTGATCAGGAAGCTGAATTACAAATTGATTATTAAGAATCTGGAATTTACTCAGTTTTGGTCAACTGCAGGTGTCACACCACATAATTGTCATGCAGGCTGTTAATCATCCACACAGTGTTAGGTGCCCAAAGAAAAGGATGCCAGTACCTGATTCTTTTATTTTCCTGTCTTTTTTCAACTGTTGAGAAATGTGGACAGTATTAGACATGATAAACTGTGTTGAAACATTTTCATGAAGTGGAGCTGGCTTAGCACCAGTGTGCTCCATCTTGTTCATGTATATGTAATGAATAAAATTGCAGCTGTGATTTTGATTTTGTTATGTTAAGGCCATCACTATCACAGAATTAGAAGGATGATAGGATATTTGGCACTAAGGGACACAATTTACTACTAGGACTCAGTGGGTCAAGTTGATGGTTGGACTTGATGACCTTGAAGGACTTTTCCTACCTAGTTGATTCTATGACTCTATGATAAGTTTAGATATATTTTAGAAATCCAAGAATATCTATAATGTACAAAGGATGCCAAAAGTTCTAGCCTGGAGCTTCTTCTTTCAAACAGCTCAACTCCTTTTCTTAACAGTTAGTTTCTAGTTGTCCTGAACTGGGTTTCTCTGTTTTCCAAGAAAGATTTTCCCTTTTTCTAATTGGAGAAGAACCTGAAGCTAAAATGGCACCAAAAAGCTACTGGGTGAGTTCAGGTTTTGAAAAATATCTAAGAGATTTAAAATGTATTTTATTTCATTTTTCTAAAGTTGAAAGACAATTTCCTTGGAACAAATGTAGAAATATATGGAATATACCATTAGGAGCTGGGAGGCACTTTCTGTAAGAAAAGAATCCGTAAGTACATCCAACAGAGTGAACATTTACAGTAAGTAAGTTCATTCCAGCAGATCCCTCAAAGTGAGGCCAGCGGTTGAAACACTGCAACGTTGCAGCATTTTATTTAGTCACGTAAGATCTTTGAAGAAAATAAAAGTTTTAAATCTAAGAGATGTCCTGCAGATTAACTAGAAGCTGCAGGTTTGTAGAAACTTCTGAACGAGGTTTTCTGGTTTGTTTTGCAAGTGGTCAAACGAAAAGCGTGCTCGCACACAGGTGAGTCAGCCACTGCAATGAGCACGCTGGTCACAGGTTGATTTTGCTCGCCTCTGCAACTGTTGCCCTTGTGAAGCTTTGTGGTAGGTGAGGCCCTGCTGTGGTTGAAGCTTGTAGACTTTAGATTGTGGTTTACGGGATGTGGAACATATACACAGTCCTTCCTGTAGTTCAAGGGAGTAACTGCAACCACATAAACCATGTGAGATTTGCTGTTAAGGTCCCGGGAGTCTTTGGGAGACTTTGAGGGTTGCCATACTCTATGAACTGCAACCACACGTATTTTGCAGTTGACATGAAACTGTTAATGCCTGCGTGTGGTTATTTATTCTGGGAAGCTAATGATCAGTATTTGCTTCTGGACTGAAATCCTGTGTAGACCTCCACCGTGCACAGTAAGAATGCATTTGTTCCAAGCAGTGTTCCCCACAGGGACGTGCCGGTACATGCCTCACCTGCTCTGTGCAGGTTGGCAAGGCTGTGCAAATATGTGGCTGCTAAACGTAGAGTCACAGAATTGTAGAATGGTTTGGGTTGGAAGGGGCCTTTAAGATCACATATTTCCAACCCCCTGCTGTAGGCAGGGACACCTCCCACTAGACCAGGTTGCTCACAGACCCATCCAGCCTGGCCTTCAATGCCTCCAGGGAGGGGGCATCCACAGCTTCCTTGGGCAACCTGTTCCAGTGTCTCACCATCTACTACTAAACCTACTACTATCTACTCTAAACCTACCCTCTTCCAGTTTAAAATCATTTCCCCTTGTCCTGTCACTATAGCTAGCATACATCTTAATAAATATAGCTTATGGCTCCTGTTCTGCTGTTGGAAGTGATATAACATGCTACAAGAAACTGAGAAAATGCCAGGGATTCAATTTAAAAAAACAAATTAAAACATTTTGTGGACTTTTTGCAAAATCTGGAACAGCACTGCTATATATTTTGTTGTAGGAACCAAAGTAAGAGTGTTGATATGACTGGAGGTATGAACCCAGACTCACCATGGGCAAATTTGTTAATGAAAGTTTAGGTTTTTCCCAGCCCTATTAGTATCTCTGTAAGTCCAAGCAAATAATTCCATTGTTGACTTAACTCCTTTCTTTCAAGGAAAGAAATATTACTACAATAATCTTGGGATTCGTTCAAAATGTACTGTGTGTATTTATAGTTAGAAGGAGGATGTGGGGCACGTGTTTTTTTTCTAAGAAACAAGAGATACTTCCTCTGTTAATTCTTCATAGCAGATTCATTCAAAAAAATGTCTTTTCCTCTGGTGATTTTAAATGATCTTTGTTCAGTCAGCTGGCAGTCTTGCTGAAAAGACATCCTTGAAAAGTCATGAACTAATTACCAGCTTCAAATGAAGACGGAAGCTAAATATTTAGTATGGCTCTGATATTGAGAAGGGTTACGAGCAGGCTTTTTTTTTTACTGTCTGACTCGTCCTATTGCTTTCAATTTGGGTCAGCATGCTGGCCATTTCCTGTCATTTTACCACTTCCTAAAAATGACTTTTCTGGCTTAGCAACTTTGGCAGAGTGTATATGAAGAAGAAAGCACTGATCAGACTTCATGTATCGTTGATAAATATGAGCTTTAGACTCCAGTACTATCTATTTGATGAATTTCACCATAACTTAAAATTTCTTTACTGCAGGAAACAAGGCTATTGGAGGGAGTAGGAGCCTAGGACTTTTTTGTGTGTTTAAAAGTTACTTTTTTGTATTGTGTTGTTTAGGTTTGCTGTTGTTTTTGAAATTGCTAGGTAGGGTTTCATTCGTTTTGTGTAATCTCCTTGCAATAGTAAACAATACAGGTGAAATGATGGATAGATGCTTTTAGGTGAACTTCTACTTTTTAGGTGCTATTTGTCTGAAAAATAGATGGAAATCACATATGCTACTGTAGTATATTCAGGAGAAAAAGTCTGAGAGTCTACAGAGTGTTGCAGGCAGACTGGAGACAGAATGGAGTTCTCTCAAAAGCCAACGTCACCATCTGTGGCTCCTATTAGTATTTAAAGTGGATTTCACTTTGCATTCCAGCATGTAGCATTGTTAGCATATGACCCAGAATCACATAATCAGGCACAGTGCAATTCATTTTTAGTACTTGGACTAGCATTTATGGCTAATGCTTAATCGTTTTCCCATATAATCTACGCTTTCTGGTTATTAACAGTAAAAGAATAGTTGTTTTATAAGAGATGCTGCAAATAGTGGCACAATTATCTTGTCCAGAAATGTTGCAGTTCTGCCAACTTGATGCAATAATAATGAGAAAAGTCAACAGGATAATCTATTACTTGCATTGCAGCTCTAAACCTTCTTGACATTTTACCAAAACAAATCTGACAAAGAACAAAGAGTCTGCCTTAAAGAACTTAAGATCTAAAAGGCTCTAGTCAAATTTAACAAGTGTCTTGTGCTTGTTATTACCAATAGATTTCAAGAGAAAAATTAATTCAAAGAGGGGAGTGTGTACAGTAATTAGAGGTGTACTAAGTATGGTGAAATTAGACTGGATAAAAGTATTAAAGCTGCATAGAAGTATTAAAGCTGACAGTTTGGTGAGAAGGTTGTATAGGAGCAAGGCATACCCACGTACATTCATCAGAAAGCAACAGACATGAATAGACCACTGATTATTGAGACTAGAGTAAAAACAAAAGAATTAAATACAGAACTTTGATTTGTCTAATTCATGCGTTCTGTTTCTTGGTAACTTCCTCAGAAGGTAAAAATGATGATGGGGCATCTTAAATGGTTAGCAGTAGAATAAAGAGCACTGAAGGTTTGTGATATCTTCTGTGACGTCTTCAACATGAAGTGCATGAAAGTTCTGTAGGTATTTGATGGGTTACCTGAGAAGATCGGTACTGTGGACTTCATCAGTCTGCCACTGCCATAATCTTCTCGCCTGGACTCAAAGGCCAACAACCCTATAATAGCAAGAATCAAGCTCTTCTCCAATGCCAAAAGGTCTGGGGATTCCAGAAGCAATCCTGAGACAAAGTGTTCTGTAAAAGACAGCATGTGTTATAAGACAAATTTTCTTTTTATAGAAACCTGTTAGCAAGGTATTAAAAAATAATATACAACTACCCATCATCCTAACAGAGCATGTAAAGGAACAAGTCACTACAGGGAAAACAAACAGGAACCTCCTCCTATCCTGTGAGAAGGAACTGATTATCTTGAAATTTGTTTTATCATTCTAATCCTCTGTCTGTTTGCCTGTTTAAGTGATTGTTCTTTTCTGAAGAGCTTTGTTTCTTCCCTGGGTGTTTCTAGGTGTCACTGAATTGATTGCTTTTAAGGCAGAGACACTCACATTCCAGGAAAAAAAACTGTAGTCTGTCAGTTTCTATCAGTCTCTTTCTAAATTACTTTTAATTTTCAGGTTCAGTATATGGATTGGTGTAATAGTTTCGATCCTAGATATTGCCTTTTTTTCATGTTTTCCTTTAATCCACTCTCTCTCTTGAGACTTTTACCTGTGTTGTGCTGCTACTGTTCCAAGGGGAGTCCATATATTACAGCAGACAGGCATTTAATATTTTTTTAAATGTTTACTAGCTTTTGCACACAGAGGGATTTCACAGTTGGCATTAATTATGGAATGGAATGGAAGCTGAAGACCTCCACAGAAATATTGTGCTTTGCTTGAAGTTAATTAGGAGTTAAGAGATGATGAGAGACTGGAAGCTCTCCTGTTAAAGGATTCTTAGTACGCTGCTATGTCATAATTCTCCATGGTAGCAAAGATAGTGCAGCGTGATGCTAGAAGAAGGAAAGCCAAAGTAGAGGAAATTGGGACTGCTCAGAGACAGTGTTTTCAATAAAATAGTAAAGACTTCATTTTCTTGAAAATAATCTTTAGGTATACTTAACAGTTAACAGGGGTGCTCTTATCCTTAAATTCTGATACCTTTACATATGGAAATCATGATTTACCCAAAGCATAACAGAAAAAAGTTTGTTGTGATAACTATCATTTATTTAGGCAGTCAAGATCTGAGTTCCTACCGGCGCAAATGAAGGTATCTCCATTAACACTGACTGGATTTTAATCAGTCATAATGATGAGAAGTTTGGCCTTTGCTATTTAAAAGTTCAGTAACACAATGATAAATGCTATGGGAAAGTTTCATTTCGTATTTGAAATGTGAGAAGTTGATAATGATGTTTTTCTCAGGGTTGATGCTGAGAGTAGACTTGATGAAGTCATGTTGCTAGGCATGCCACTGTCAGGCCTAAGCCCTAGATTTAGAAACACTGTAAGAATAAGTAGGAAGAAGTACAAGTTACTCAAGGGTGCCAGAGTGGACTTTTGATTTTTCTGAACTCTCAGCTGAAAGAAGAGAACATGAAATATGTGAGAGCACTGATAGAAAAATGTTTCTGCCTAAGGGAAAAGATCAGAGTAGTGGAGTGAGGAATTAAGGCATGGCTGTAGTTAAAAACTAAAAGAAGAAGAAACAGTAGTAAAATTCAAGTTTCTGTTTAGTCTGGGCAAGTTTGAATCCAAAAAGAGGGAAATTAAAGATGTTGGATATCAGAGAAGCAGAAAGAAATAAAACTAAGAGCAGATAGTTGACAACAGTTTATAAAAGCACATAATTAACCCGTGGAAATGCTCTCTGAAAATACGGTGATTGGAAAGCTTAGAGAACAACAGTGGTAAACATTTATGTTAATGTGTCCAGTTCAAAGCTTAGAAAATCAAAATTTGTCTAGAAAGCATTGTGCTTTCAGTCATAAGACAGCCTGTCACTGACAAGGAATTTCCCTTTAGGACTGATTAGTACATATTTATAACGTTATTAGTCATTATTACAAGGTATGATTTAACTTGTTTAAACTGAAGAGTGGAACCTTAAACAATCAGCTTGAGCCACTCAGGCAATTCCCAAATTGCCCTGTTTTGGCATAGCAAACATAATAAAAAAAAAAAAAAAAAAAAAAAAAAAAAGAATTCTCCTTGGATTGCAGTGTGGGATAAGTGTACAGCACAACCTTTGCTTTCTTATTCATTCAATCTGGACAGATACCAAAAGATTTCTGGAACTGTTTTGTTGTCTGCCAGTAAAAGAACGACAGGCGTAACCCCACAAGATACGCTGTGGTTGCTTATTATCTGATTATCCTGTTAAGCTTGGAAGCAATCATTAGAACAAAACCTTAGTATCCTTTGTGAAGGAATGGGGAAATTAAATGATGGATTCATGTGTACAGTTACACTGGCAAGGCTTGTCTGTGACCTTTGACGTTGAACAGTGTAGAGCTTCTGGCATGCTTTTGGGAATAGCAGTAGCTATATCTCTGAAAGTCCTGAGAATTTCTGCATGAATGAGTGCAAACTATTGAACTCGGAAGTTAAGTGGTTTCAGAGAAGTTGTGTGGCTGCTTTACTGTGCCACTTAACCCCAGCTGCTATTTTCGGAGAAGTTCTTTGTTGGGTAATGTGACTGCGTGACTTCTTGTCTCAAATTAGATCATTTCTAGCATTTTGGAGTGGACAGTGTAAATATGATATTGCACCATGTAGGTAGATCTATTCCAGGTGTTCAAAACTGTTCGTGGATTGAACATCAATAGAAATTTGTGTAGAGTACCCTTGAAAATATCTTAGTATGTGTAACAGCCACTGCTAGTCATACAGCATATTCAAGAAGTCAGTGAAGCTGGATAAATTTGTATAAACTTGAATAGGGCATGGACTGAGGAAATTAGTCTCTTCATTGACCCGAGTGCTTACTTCTTGTTTTGAATTTTCTTTTTCTCTTTTCTTTTTTCCAAAGGACTGCCTTGTGATGTTGGACTAGGGGGAATTTTAGGCTAAAATAAGAATCCATGATCTCTTTGAAACCCAAATGTAGTATTAACATCATGCAGCTGTGGATAATTCTTTAAAATGGTTAAAATCTTTTCTTGAGGCGAAGCATATTTAATTATTGCTCTCAGAGCCCTCAAGAAGCAGTATGTAGGGAGAATACCAATATTTGTGGATCGACAGAATAAAACCCTGTACTTTCAGAGTATCAGAGACAGTCCTCAAGTAGGTACAATTCAAAATCTTGTTTAATGGTTTCTAAAAGAACTCTAAGAGGGGAGATGACAGTTGGATGATAGGTAAAAAAAGAGTGTAGAGAAAGCCCACCAGGCGCAACTATTTAATTTGGTCACTTATAACAGAGCATGAGGACACTCAAAGATAAGAAGAAACTGTTTTAAGATCGAATTGCCATGGCATTTGAGCATAATGAATCATCTGGAGATTCTTTATTATGGTTTCCAGTTAGTCTTGTCCTTTAGTAATAAAAAATAGGACACTTGGAGACTCCAACAATTGCTGGAGACAACAATTGTTAAATCAGGAAGATAAGAAAGTACATTTCCTAAACAACATTTAATCAATCCACAGCAATCTCATCTCTGAAGACTATTAGTGAAGCAAATAGCTTGAGTAATTTTCTAGAAAGATGTCAAAGTGAGAATAATGAAAGTACTTAATTGACATTATGGGACAAATCTAATTTTGTTTAAAAGAAACAGTATAGTACAGTTGGTTGTGCTGACAAAATAGGTTATGTTTTCCTCTCAGACTGCAGCAATAAATACTATTGGAAGCAAATGCTGATACCTTCTGCTCTTTTCCAAGTATTGTTTCTAAGCAAGCCTGCTCCAAAGCTTGCTTATATTTCTAATGTTTCATCAGAGCCTTTTAAGGCTTTCCCTGGCTTCAGTTCTGTCTGTGCAGATCACATCAACATCAGAG
Organism: Perdix hodgsoniae; assembly: GCA_035772895.1. NCBI lineage: Eukaryota > Metazoa > Chordata > Aves > Galliformes > Phasianidae > Perdix > Perdix hodgsoniae. Next base: position 4,434,175 of record JAPSGF010000013.1, read on the forward strand.
GTCACTTGGCTGGACAAAAAAATCCACCTCAAAAAGCAAGCATTACTGAGTTCCTCATGCTTGTACTTCAGGTGTGCTTGCAGGTTGTCATGGATTCATCCAATATTTAATTTAGAATAAATCGGTGGGTAGTGTCCATGTTGTCTCTCAGCATCTTTTTCTAATTCAGTCTAAGACTCCATCATCTAGCAGAAAGATCTGTGCACAGTTATATTAGTGGAGAATGTTTATAGGATAAATCGTATATCCTCTCATCATCCTTGGAATAGTTATTAAGGAAGATCTGTCTGGGCTTACATGTATCACTTATAGTAAAATTAAAATAGTGCTTACATCCAGAACCATAGTTTGCAAAAGACTGCTGCCAGCCTGATATTTGGTCAAGGTCTGCATGTATTGCAGTTGACTGCAATTCACTCAGGGGTGATTTTACCATCATACGTATCCAAATACTGCATGGAAATCATGAGACTTAAGCAATGAGTTAATATCTCTACATCTCTGTATGAAATATGAAGGAAGAGAAGCATAAGAGAAATAAAAACATCAGGTAGTGCTGCCCCAGTGGCATGAGTTAAGATAAATAAGCACCTTGCATGTGACTGGTCATTAACAGTTTTTTCATTTGATTCACACAGGAAAAAGAAGAATGGAGAAGAAGAACAGCCAAAGTCCTCTCTCAGTAACCAGTACCGAATTGTTACACCCACATTCCAGTATAATATGAACTACAAGAAAGTTGGCAAATGTATAATTATAAACAACAAAAATTTTGAAGACAAAACAGGTAACATTTTTTGTCTTGCTTGAGAAGGGAGGATGGACCACATGACCTTCAGAGGTCCTTTCCAACCTAAGCCATTCTTTGATTCTGTGGTTTGATGACACTTATTACAGATTGTAGAATTTTTATACTTTCATTAATCAACAAATCTATTCTTTTTAGGACATGGAATTTTAATGACTACATTCACTTTATTTGATAAGTAGTTGTTCATACTGTTTGTTCCTGTTCTTTAAAACTTACATTAGAGTAGCTCTTTGCAGCTCCTTTGCAGTGGGTGGTTCAAAAAGCACATCAACTTGTTCTGCCAACTTCCAACTAAACTTCTGTCCTAGAATTTAAGGCTGTATTAAAACCTGAACTTTGGTATCTGCAGCCCATGCTGTAACTTCTCTGTCTCTGAGCTGCACCAAATAGCTATAGCTGCACTACAAATGCTAATAGCCATAGCTGTGCTCTGTTCACAATCCAGTGTCAGCTGCACTTTCCAGATTGTGTACAGTTTTGAAGCAGACAGATATTTGTGATATAGCCAACTTTGAAGGCTTGTTTTTTTTTTTTTCCTTCTCTACAGGCTAGGCATACAAATTAAATGAAGTACTTATTCCAAAGAATTTACATCAGTTTCCTTTACTGGGGTATCATGGGGAATCTTTTTTAACAATTATTCCTTGAAGAGCTTTGTGCATATGTTACACTGCATAACCAAACGGAGATAGAATTCTCCGCAGAGGGCCCATGTTGCAAGATGCTGGAGATAAACCAGCATTTTTCAGCATAAAATACACGTTCACATTGGACCTTGCATTATTTTGCATTAAAACAAGACTCATAGTTTGTTCTGAATGCCAAGGATGTTGTTAGAGGATTGTTTTAAATTTATGTCATCATGACATTGTATATAAATTAAGAACAAAGTTGCCTTTGGACATATAAATTATTTTAAATTGTGTAATATGGAATCAACATTACAATTTCTTTTCTGGTAGGAATGGGTACACGCGATGGCACTGATAAAGATGCTGGAGATCTCTCTAAGAGTTTCAGAAGCTTAGGTTTTGATGTTCACACATACAATGACCGAAGCTGTGAGGATATGAAAACACTACTGAAACAAGGTAAAAATTTAGAATTATGGAGTAATTCATTGTGTAAAGAACCTCTGGAGGTCACCTAAGTAATGCTCTGCACAGAGAGGTCAGATTAGAACAGCGTGTTTAGGCCCCATGAAATGGAATTTTCTCTAGAGAAAGATTCAATTTCTGAACAGATTAGCCTTAATTCCCCAACTCCTCCTCCTCCAGTGTAAATTTAGAAATGCATAGTTTTGTTGTCATGATAGATGACAAATCTACTAAAATAATTCCATATGGTTAAGAGTTCAGCCTATTGAATTAAGTGGGCTGAACTCTAGGTTCATTTATTCAAGTTATTCATCGCACTCTTAAAAATTGGGTTGTATTATCTTTATCTACTTCTTTTTATGACTCCCACTCCTCATTTAGTCTCAGAAAGATGTGTTTGATAAATATAATTTTCCATTTAAAATGTTGCTACCTTTTGGCTAAAAAGTACTTGATTTGTAGCTGCTGAAGAGAATCACAGTGATGCTGCTTGTTTTGCCTGTATCCTTCTAAGCCATGGGGAAGAAGGTCTCATTTATGGCACCGATGGACCCATGGCTATCAAACACCTGACTGCACTCTTCAGAGGAGACAAATGTAAAAGCCTGATAGGCAAACCCAAACTGTTTTTCATTCAGGTAAATATTATATCCTTCTGCTGCAGTGGGAAAAACATATTGTGTCCTTGTCATGAAATGCTCTGAAAGTTATCGTGCTGAATTTGGTAGAGGTTTTGAGGGAAAAAAACAGCGTGGAGAGAAGTTAAATACAGGTGACTTTTATCTTGTTTGCTTTTAAAAAGTGATTCTTAGATGTAAAGAACATATTGCATTATTCCTCATCCACTATTTTGCACAGGGTTTCCTTTTGTGCTGGGTAATACATGAACTTCATACCATAGAGATAGCCTCCATCTTGTGCAGACAGTGCTGAGAACAGTATGTCATTATCAATAAAAATAATTCTAAGTATCTTTGGGTAAAGGCTGTGTCTCCAAAGTACTGCATTCTGCTAAATTCTTCAGTCCCCCTTAGTAGCTTTATTTTCTACTTTCTTGCCTCTTATAGATACGAAGTACTGCTAAAAATCCATTTTAAATGTTTTTAAAAAAACTTTATAAAACACCTCATTTCTCCTTACTGATCAGGTTCTCTTCATCTTCACTGCTGTTTCAGGCATGCCGAGGCTCTGAGTTTGATGAAGGTATACAAACTGACTCTGGACCTGCAAATGACACTCTGGAAACAGATGCCAATCCTAGATACAAAATCCCAGTAGAAGCAGATTTTCTGTTTGCATATTCCACAGTGCCAGGTAAAAAGAAAAAAAAAAGGGGGGGAGTAGTAGAGGGAAGAAGCCTAAAAATTTATAATTTGCCAATCAAGATTTTTCATCTATAATAGTTACTCCGATAAAACATATTGTTTTTACAGAATCAGCTTTTTTCTCTGCATCATAGCTGCAGTAGTATGACCACTAGCATCCTAGACTGACCCTCGTTGATGGACAAAATGCTAAGAGATGGTGTATGGTTTGGCCAGTGCGTTCCATTTACTACTTTTACAACGAGCTGAAACAGGAGGAAGCCCAAATCTGGCAGATGACAAAGCACAGGCATTACAGATGGCAGAGGAAGGTGATACCAGCCTTAGATAGGCTAGTTTAGTAACTGTATTGAATTTAAATGCAAGAAGAGGATGGGCTACAGCATGAACCTTTGCAAAAATATGCTCTATGAAAAAATAAAGAATGGTACCTTAATATGCTGAAGGTTGGAGAGGTAATACACATTATTTTCCTTGTCAGTGAAACAAGATTTGTGACAGGAGTAATAAGAATTGAAGTTTTTGTGTGCAGGTACTGCTTATCCAGAATCTTTCACACAAACGTGTACATTTCTCTCTGATGTTCCACTCTTCAGTACAAAGTCTTAAGGAGAAAGAGGGAAAAAACATGCTTTTTTATCTCTTTTCTGTAAGGTTATTATTCTTGGAGGAATCCTGGAAGAGGCTCTTGGTTTGTGCAGTCCCTGTGCTCTGTGCTAAATGAACATGGAAAACAACTTGAGATCATGCAAATCCTCACACGGGTCAACTATGTGGTTGCCACGAATTTTGAATCACAGTCTGATGATCCACGCTTCAGTGAGAAGAAGCAAATTCCTTGCGTAGTCTCTATGCTTACTAAGGAACTTTACTTCTGAAAGCATATTTTAATATGGCCAGTAATGTGAGATCGGGATAAATTTTGGGGTGAAGATTTGATTATAAATTGCAGTAACACAATTTTAACAACAGGAATGTAATTACACTAGATTTACATATTTTATAAGCTGGGGTATCTGACAAATGGACAATATGCATATATAAATTAGACCACCTAAATGCTGTGAATCAATCCTGTAGTTAATTTCTTATTTGTATTAGAATCATAGACTCCATGATTCTACTACAAATAATTTTGATTTCTCTTAGTGTAGCTGTCTTGATTTAGGGGTGTTGAAGATGTTTTGAGAGCCAGTTACCTGACCCATAAAGGTTAACTCCAAGAAACAGACTGTAAAATCTATAAAAAAAAAAACACTTCTCAATGGAACTCCATCTTTTCTTTTACTACAATCTGGAATTGTAAGTTCCTTGGAAATTTCGAAAGACCATCATACAATAAATATGTCCAGAGATGGAACTGACTTTGTAGCTATTCAAAAGAGTGCTTCTTAGTCTAATAAATTTATTTCCATTTTGGAACAGTCTTAATGAAGAGTAATAGATGCACTGTGCTTAATATGGATGTCAATTTAGTTATCATTCTAGCATAAGGTTAATTTTATTTGCAGATGATTCAGCTGAATGGTATGGAAATGTATCAAATAGAAAGATTTTCATTTTGGTTTTTCTAAAAGTGGGCAAACTAATTAGACAATACCTTAATAAAATACCATTATGAAGATTTTTGCCTTGTAAATGACAATTATCTGAGAGAAAAGCCTGACACAGTAGTCGTGTAGTTTCTCTGCAGAAATACTTACTTGAATCAGAAACCAGAAGTGCCTTTTTAGTGAATATATTGTCTTGATTTTGTATTTTGGAGTTATGTCAATGATACTTATATTTTTACTTTTTATATTCTTTTTAAATATGATAGCTAGCTAGCTCAAAAAAGTAATTTTAATGATTTGATTAGACTGATAAATGATAGGTTATTTGCCCCTTTCCAAGTTAATGTACTCTATTTTTTTTAAATCTAAGGAAACAGTTTTATGCCAAGTTATCTCTTTATCAAGTATATTTTCTTACAGGAAATGTAGCATAGCAAGGCATATCGTTTTCATAAGTCAAATTTACAATTGTTTGAATTAAATAAATTATTGTTTTGTGGAAGTCTTGAGCATAATATCAATAAAGACCTGTTTTTTTAATTTCTTATGAACACCTGCCTGTTCGTCATTTGATCTGATGAAGTGAAAACCAACCAAAAGACATCCCAAAACGTTTCTCAGTCTTGAATGTTGGTCTTCTGCATCTTTATCAAGATGGGGTTTCCTGTGTCAGTTGGAAAGTAGTTTGGAACTATAAGCTGGCATTTGATTGTTTGGGTTAAGTAGGCCGGATCCTTTCATAGAGTAAACCAGAATTATTGAAAAGATTTTAATGGAAATCTCCAGATTTGCCAGCCCTTAATCTTGCCCAGTGCAAAAAGTGTTTGTATACATTACACTGTACGGTGCTCTAGCAGTTCATATGAAAATATTCTTACTAGTCCCTGCAAACAGCTCTATCTTAAACTGTTTTCTAGCACTGGAGAAATACCAGAAATGTTTTACCATGAGCAATGTATCAATTCAACATTTTAGTATTCAGTTCTTGCACTTCACTGCAGTTCATTGGTAGATTTTTACCAAGCTAGTTCTGCTAACAAAGTTACCCTGACACCAAAACCACCCTTTCGTTTAGGTATGTTGTGGTTCTGAAGCCACAAAGCCTTGGGAACAAAAGGGAGCAAGTAGGGGTTCTGAAACAGAGCACTTTAGGTTTATGAAATAATACCAAGAAATGTAGCGGTATAACAGTTAAGGAGCAGACTTCTTCTTGTGCAGTTCTTTGTTCATAAAGGTTGTTTGAGAACAATCTTTAATTATTTAAAAAGTTATTGCCAATCTATCTTTGCTTAGAAGCACTGCAAAAATATAGACTTTACCAACTTCTGTCAAGTGATGCTAAAGGCCATCAATGTCATTCAAAATTGCTTATAATTAAGATGGATCCTTAAATACCTCTCTCCCATTGCCAGAGTTCATGTGCATCTCACCACTCTGTAGCTGCCTCACAAATGGTCCCTGATTCAGCTTGTGGCTGGTGAGATTCCCTATAAACGGTGAAGAGGAATAAAAGCAATTAGAATTGGTTAGTTTACTCTAGCGGTAGGAAAAGCTTCTTGCCCCATTTGACATGATGTCTTAAAAAAAGGATGGACAGAGTGAGTCTCTACCAGATCTTGTTGTACATTTACTCTTATGAACAGTAAATAACAGGTGCAGCAGTAGCTGTCTCTCTAAGAAGAAAGGCCAAACACTAATGTTATCTGAAGCTCTGAAGCTCTCTAATGCGTCAAGCAAATAGGTATTATCAGGTTTTAAGAGATCTCTCCTGGTAGACCAAAGGTTTCCTGGAAAAAAAATACGATAACATAGAACAAAGGAGCACAGCAATTCCATATGCTGATTTACAGCGAAGGGAAGAAATAAAGATTGAATCTTAAGCAATCTCCAGGCTTGTCCAGTGTATGAAGTATACAAAGATTAGACATAAAATACACGAAGATGCTGCCAGAGAGGAGAGCAATTTGGAAAGATAAGTTTGAGAGAAAAGCATAATTCTCTTGTGTAGGGGCCCATGTCTCTGCTAGATGGAGCATTACTTTTGATCATGTCCAAGAATATTATTTAGCCTGCAGGAACACATTCAGAGTGAGGAAGGCTGACCTTGTGACTTGAGCAATGCCAAATGACTGAATTGTGACTTATAAGCTGCAGGGCATTTTAGTTTATTTCCCATTCAAATTTAAAAATCTTTTTTGTCTAAAAGCATTTCTGTTATTAGCAGGAATAGCTGAACAGCTGAAAATCATTATCATTAATGATATGCTGGATGTCTCTGAAGAGAATGCAGAAAGTCACCTATAACCAAGACAGACATTGACCCTGCAATAAAAGTACAGTTAGGACATAGGTAGGGTAAGAAAGCCCGTTCCACTTTGTGTTTTTTTTATTTAGTTATCTAAACTTGGTAACATTTTATGGCACTGCACGATCTTTTTATGGTTCTTAACGTTACTTTCTCTCCCAGTCACGAGTGAATATGATCTCCCAGGCACAGCTCCAGGGAAAAGAAAGGGGCTATTTAGAAAACAGTTTAAAAAAATAAAAGGTATCTCCAGGCTTTTTTCTTCCTGGGAGACATTCATGGCTGCCACAAACAGGTATTTTTTTAATTGTTTGTAAGTGAATATTAATCTGGGTTTCCCCTTTCAGAACAGTCTTTAATTTGCTTCTCCGGGCAGAAACTGGAATTTCCTTGTGGGTCATATTTCAGGGTGTTTGTATTCATACACAGCTATAAATCAGCAGTCACAGTGCAGGGTGAGAACACATCGATTTTTGCTGCAGAAAGCAATAGGAAATCTGGAAACATTTGATAGTGCATTTCTCTAAGACCTTCTACTCTGGAAAGACATTCACCTGTAAGTATTAACACACTTTGTTTTCCTGATCTTAGCATTGTATTTTTGAAGGTTTATAATAGTGCACTCCTTACTCATTTGCAACACTTCATTTGCATTTTGACTGAAGTGCCTTGTTGCTTTTCTAAAAGGTTGAAATCATCAAATCTCTGAATGTCAGGTATACAAAAATCTGATGGGGTATAATCACAGAATTGGCACTGTTTGTTCTGAATTAAACATAACGTGCTTAATAGGTTGCTTCCATTGAAGTGAAAAAATAATTAAACGCAACACATAAAACTTCTTTTCCAAAATGGAGTGAGGCAGCAGTGATAAAAGCGTGCTGTAATCTCATCTTTCCACCTGGAAATCTTGACTTTTACTGAGACCTAGATGAGACTTTTATCCTGTTACAAGCTCTTGGAAAGCTGCTTTGAGAGGTGTATCACTTGCCGTCAGAGTGACTTTGTCAGTCACACTGGGAGGAATATTACTTTGCCTTTCTCTGCAACCCCAGATGTGTCCCCCTACTGCTGACATTAAGCATTTGACTTTTTGTGTAGCCATTTTCAGTTTTGGAAATAATTTTTGTCCTTTTTTTTTTTTTTTTTGCTAAGCAATAGATGAACACCCTAGGCGTTAAATTTTGTAACAGTCTGTCTCAGCTATTGTACAACCAACCAACCAAAGAGTTGTACAAAGAGTTCTCCAAAAGAAGCAAAACTGTTCTAATTTCCCTGAAAAAAAAGCATAAGCAGAAATGCTCTCCAGAGTTCTCCAGCAATGGTTGTTCTCATTTACAGCAGGGTATTGCCTGAAAGCCCACAGTCTGAATCACGTCAAAGTAACTAAAGCCACTTTTTACCTTCTGAAAGACGCACGCCACTGTGTTCTTGCACTTTCAGGGCACACAGAGCTTATCTCACTGCCAAGGTAGTACCAGAAACAGGTGCGATGCAGTGTTCCTAGGGTACAGCTGAGGAGGCTACTGCAAAGGAAGGGGCAAAATGCAGTTCTGTTGGCAGGTCTCTTCACATCCTGAGCAAATCATCCCTCTGAATCATGTAAGTTAATAAATTTTGCAGTGCATCATTTTATATTTATGATTTAAGAATAAAATACAACACTATAGCATATAACCTTATTTTATTAATATAGATTAATAAAGATAGTAATATATTTAAGTGAATAGCAACTATAGTTGAATCTGTAGTTTCTTAGGGAACTTTTCTATGTTTAATTTCCCATAGTTTAACCATCACTATGAAAACAAACATTTCTGAGATATTTGTTATTTTCTCAGGCAACCACGCGTGCAGTGAAATGTTGCTCAGCAAGAAAGAGTGAAAGGAATTAGCTTCAAGGTTTTTACTTCCCTGTAAAAAAGTAAAAAAATAATCAGGATGGCTTCAAGAACTAGAAAAAACTCTGAAGGTACAGAATTTCATTTACTAAGACGTTAGCGGTGAGATTGAATCAGGTTGCAAAACACTCTTTTCAATATTTGATACTATTCTCTCTTGCCTCCAGCTGCCAAGTATTTTTTTTAAATAGTGAAAACAGTGTATTGTGATAATTCTACTCCTCCACTCCCTCCCTTAAAGAATCTGTCCAAAATGCAGCATTTCCCATTACAACAAACTCTTTTTTGTACCTGAAACAGTTTGGACTGACAACTAAAAACATTAAAATCCTTAAAAATTAACTGGGAACTGGAAGATATGTCAGTAGCTCTATGACACTAGCAATGAAGTCTTACCTCCACTGACGTCAGTAGTAAATGGGATCTCAGAACCAAGTGTTTCTCTCCACAAAGTTGGATGTTGATGTATTACCATCTTTCCCAGAACTTGCTCTAGACTGTTGGAGGTTGACTGCCTCTTCTTCAGTCACTGGATTCTTTAAAAGTGTTAACATCTCATATCAGGCTTATGGCTTAAAAAATGGAAAGAGATTGACATGCCTTTCACCGGGTGTTAGTAAACTGAGCTGTTGATCAGAAATCCACCAGTGGTTAGAAAACATGAACGTTACACTACAGCTGTGCACAGGGTATGTAGGGTCACAAACAAATATATTCACATATTTTTAACTCTATGCTTTTAGCTTATATTTTCCCTGTAAGACTTCTTCTAGTTGTTGCATCATGATCTGCAGAGTAAGATGATCTACCTTTTGAGGTGTTTGCCTTTCCGTATTGAATGCCATCTACAGATTTCATTAGGGTGCCATTTACTGCCTTTCAGTTCACTGTAAGACCAGACCTGAGAAGTTAAATAAGAACTTTAAATTAAAGACAGAGCTTCATGGTATCTTCTGAGCCACCTCCCTCAACACAGTATATTACCTCTATCATTTGCTGACAGCTTTGGCCAGTTGTCAGCAGTAACAATGACACCAAGGAAGCAGAGCCTGGTCCTGTATTTTATACCTTTGATTTGTGTTTCTCTTCTCTAATTGATTGTGCTTTATGGTCATTTAAGCTCAGAAACCAAGTGCTTAGCAACAATTTTCATTTCAAGGAGCTTCTTTTATGAGATTAATTGGCAAAAAATAGAATAACAGTGCCATTTATTTCTCTTTGATTAATAGAAGCTCAAAACCCATTTTGCCCTGAAGGTGGAGTTTTCAAGCATGGATTCTTCATCAAGTCACCACCTCATCATCTTATCAACTCCAAGGTACATGAACACAGATCAGTCATATTCCAGCAATCTCCCACCAAACATCAGATACTTCTGCTATCCTAGGTTTTAACAAGAGACAAATGACTTTCTCTTTGGCAGAACTCCTGGAAAAGGCGTTATTTCATCCTGTCCAAATCCAACAAGGGTGATTACATCCTGAAGTACCTAAAAGGAATGTGCATGAAAGGCTCCATAGCTGTTGATCAGTATGTAACTGAAATACATCATTTTTTAATTTAAATATTCTACTACCCATCTTAATTGACCACTAATTGTACAGGCACTTGTTCCTGATTGAGGTTCTTGTCCAAATCCTACAGAAGACAGTGAAAGAGTCCCTTGGGATCTTGTAGGCCTAAGGTACAACTTACAGTGTATGATTTATGAAGGAGTTAAAATCCTAAATATTTTGATGAAATTTTATACATTCATTTGAGCAATTGTGGTGGTGGACCTGCAAAGCAGACAGGTTGGTTCCGTGATCCCAAAGGCTGTACTCCTACAGTAGATGATATTTTCTGTGAAGATTATGCTTTGCACACTTATACAAAAGTAAGGATGGACTATGCCACTTGTGGTGGTGCAGACACACAAACTTTATCACCTTACAGATGGCAGGGTACCTCTCACCCTGCAAAGAATAGTATGTTTGCATGCATGTGTAATTGAATTAGAATGTTTTATGTGGTTGTCTTAACAGGATCATAAGTGTAGAAATAGGAATAAGTAATTCTGAAATAATGGTGACGGTGAGGAAGATGTTCAGATGCTTTCCAGAAGAGGTGATATCCATCACTACTGAAAACAGATGTTACTACCTCATCGGGAAGAGCAGGTAGGCTGAGAGATATGTGAATGCAGTATGATACTGCAGATAAGTTAATGTAGCTCTAAGCTGCTGCCCCAAGGCATGATCCTGCTCCTTTGCAACTCTGGCCAGCAGCTCCCACCTCTTCCTGTGTCGTGAGCAACCTGGGTCTAAGTGGTTTGGTTGAATGATCCAAAGGAAAGTTATTCTCTTCTACTGCACTTTTCCCATGCCTGGGTTAATTTTCTGCTGCTACAGACAGCTGAACCAGCTGGGAGAGAAGGCTGAGTAGCTCAGGGCATACCTACAAGCTGCTCTGCTCACTGCAGTCCAACCTGGAGCAGAGCAGGAATCACTACGGCCTAGGTGGTTGGCTCAGTGTGGCAGGACATTTGGCACAGCACTTCTCCACTGCAGTTTCCCACTTCTTTCCACTTTCCCAGCTACAGGCTTGGTGGGGTTTTTCTGCCCTATGGCAGAAGAGCACCTGATGTGTGAATTGCTGATAAGCACAGAAGCGAAACACATACCTGTGTGCCACTTGAGCATTCCTCTCCACACCTTCACCCAGGGCACTGCTCTCACAGCCAGGCTCTATAGGAAGTGATGTAGAATTAATCCAATGAAACCCACTTGAAGCACAGAACAGAACACATGCTTTCATGACTTTCTCACCCTGCTTGCATTCCCGAGCCTTATCTTCAAGAGTCAGCAGAGCAGCACTACACAAAGAATTAAGCAGAAAGCACCATTGCACGTTCCCTACAAAAGCCTTGCCATATCTTCTGGGGTGGGGCTACACATCTCTCAGGCCAGGTTTTTCCATCCATCTCCTGAAGAGATGGTGCATACTTTTCCTGTTGGTTTCAAGAGGCATTATTTTAGGCTCATGAGAGGAAGTAGGCGAGCAAATGGGTTTTCCCTGTGTTTTACCTAGGAATTTTCCCCGTGTTTTACCTAGGAATAGTTGTTAACTTCTATTGTTCTAACCCACAGGCTGGAAATAGAGGACTGGGTCACAGCCATATCTTCCATCAGGGAGGCTAAAAGAGGTGGATGCTGCCCTCAGGTGACATGTTACTATACTTGATTTTAGAAGGAAAGAAAATTGTAATCTTGTTCGAAAGCCACACAAAAGCAAGGAATTTGCTTGTCCTGATTTTGGCCTTGTCACCTGTCCCTTGCCTTAGTTAATCAGAAATTAATTTTCCATATAAATCCTGTACTCCAGGCTTACACATTAAGCAGGCATTGCATAGTCTGTCTGCATGGGGATTGTTCTTACACCAAAAGCATCTCTTTGAAGAGTAAGACATATGGAAATTAGGAAGTGATTGACACTGTGGTACAATGAATTGTACCTTTGATGTGTCAGGATGAAAACATGTGTGTAATTCTTACTATGTGCTTTTTGGATCTATTTACATGCTGTTTTACAAAGTGATACGCATCTAGTTTGTCAGTGCTGCAAACCAGCTGGAGACCCTGCCAGCTCAAGCTCCAGCCCTTCAGGTGTCTGTCTTACCTTGCTGTTATCTTTTCTCTAGAACCAAGATCTTGCAAATTCAGAAGTCAAAAGCCGGTCTTTCTCTCTGCCACTGTTCTCAAATTCTGTAGATATGACCAATTCCCCGGGAAGGCAAAGCTACCTGAAGGTAAACGGATTACCCATCTTTTATAATGGGTTTGATGTGAAATTTGATTTACGTGGTTGGTAGTTTCAATCAAAAGTTCTTCAGAGCTCATGCAGTGAGTGCCCAAGTAGTCTGTACTGCTCTGTACTGGGGTTCCCAAGCAGGAACAGGATGTTAACATCATCAGAGAGCCCCCAAAAATGAGTAACATGTCAAACAGTACTGGTATGTTGGTTTGTGAGTCTGTAAGTAAAGACAGGTGATGACGGCAGCGAGCACTGGTATCCACTGCCCATCTTAACTGACTGGCAAAAGCTGGTCAGCATAAAGTAGCTGCAGATTAGCTCTGACATACCTTGGAGAAGACTTGCAATGGTTGTGTCAGGAGCTGCTAGCCACACCCTTGCTGTTCTGTGCTAAGTGCTGCTCTTTGTCTCTGTGAGCTCTAAACTCTAGTGGGGAAGTTCAGCCCATTGCTGTCCACTGCAGCCCACACTTCTTGCGGTCTGTGCCTTTCAGATATTCTCTCTCAATATTTAAATAGAAAGTCATAGTCCTTTGGTATCAGAATGAATAGCTGCCAGAGGTGTTGATTTCTGTAGTCACAAAGCTGTGCTCAAATAGCCTTGATGGAGGAAGCTGAAGGCAGGTAAAGCATCTCCAGCGTATCTTTAGGATTCAACATTTTTTTCTTCTGTATACAGGATGATGGTGCCTCAGAAGATAAGAACAGGCCAAATTCAGATCCTGGCCCTCATCAGTCTCAGAGCAACTCGCCACATGGAGTTTTACGAAGACTGGTGAGCACAACAAATAAAACTGCTTTTGACTTGCTTAGTCTGGAGAAGTGACTACTGGCTCTCATGTCACCTGACCATCTGTAGCTATAGATTATTCACCAACTTTCCCAGCACACTGACCTGCTTTTTATTATATGGGTTTCTTAAACGTAGCTAGTCAGTTGTCTCATTTAGCCCTGAAAATAACCTTCTGAGAACGTGCTTTAAATAAAGTTTCCATGCAGAGATTGCGCCTCTCAAGTTTGATAAAAGACTACTCTGAAGCTGCACTGCTTGAGGATTTGTCCCTCCTGCCATATTTCTCAGCTGTGCCATGCTCTTCTAGGCTTCCTTCAGCAGCCTCTGCCAGCAGCAGTAAAACCAGAGTAATTGGGCTACAAAACAAAATCAGACTGAAGTACACCTTAAAGCTGACATTGTATCATTATAAATATGGCTCCCAGTAATTTAGTTTCCATATCTGACAGGAATTATTTAGAAAGAAGGACAAGTGCTATCATGGATTATTAACAAAGTATTCTAACCTATGTTCCCTGAACAAAAAGATCTGCAACAGTTTCAGATGCTTGTCGGCCGCCCTCTGTTCTGGGTTACTGCTTTTACAGCAGCCGACAGAACTGACAGCACCACCACACCAGTATGCAGTTAGGCAGTTGAGTATAAACCTATCTTTATTGGCAGTTTATGCATTGGACTATGATCTGGAGCTGCTGAGATACAGGGAAAGAATCTATTCTGCTATCACAGCTAACAGGACAGCGAATGACATGCTGCAATCACCATCCATTTGCATCCAGGCTGGCAGCAAGTATGATATAATACACTTTAATTTAGTGGACTGAAGTGAAAATAGCTGAAATTACATTGCAATGCCATGGGTTGCTATAATAGTTCAGCTAAGGCACTGTAATTTGTGAAAGTGCAATCACTCGGTTTTGAGTCTGAGCTCTGAAATGCATTATGTTAGCTCTTAGTTTGACTTGAGCTACCGCAATTCTTGGATGCATACCAAGGCTCTCTTTCTGCTTCTTTCCTATACGTGTCATTTCTGTCTTATTCATTAATGCTTTATACTCACAGTGACTCTGGCCAGCTACATACAATACGTGCTTTCAGAGTAGGACAGGCTGACAAGGAGCATTCAAAGATAAGGAATTTGGATTTTCCTGTTCTCTTTAGCCTGAAGCAGAGGGAGTATCAGGAAGCTTTATATTATTTCAGAATGTGTCATAATAAATAACCTCGCCATACAGCTAATGAGGAGCAAAAATGTTTCTGCATTTGATAAAAATATTACACTTGACTCATAAGTTTAACATCCGCTAACATCTCCAGATCTATTCTCTGCTCAATGATGTCCAAACAGCTGACTTCCAGATTAAACCTTTGTATTTACTTCCTGTTAGAACTATGACTCTAGCATCTGATTAGTTTTGCTTTTCGTTGGCAGTTCCATCACCCAGGCCCAGACCTTGAGAACTGGTCAGAAGCCATTGTTCATGCAAACAGGCTTCTCAGTGTCTCAAGTTTGGTCATACGGGCAGGGACCCAGCTACCCAGAAATGCTTTGAGAATCTGGTTCCCTTTCAACACATATTTTCGAGCTACCAAACCACATCTGACTCAGCAGCTGAGTACTAGCTATTTGTACATGTGGCTTTTAATATCCAAAATGCATCACAATAAGGAATCCTAATTCGCATCACACCGTATGACAGGTACCCAGACAACCTGGTTGAGAGTCTGGCACCAATACATGATGGAGATGATTTTTTGAAAGAGAAATTCAGAGCAGCATGTAACTTCTAGCCCTTTCCCCAAGGAGCCCGAAACTAACAATCACCCAGATGATAGCCAGGTATCATTCACATTTTTTGCTACAGCCAGTTTCTCTCATAACCCACTTTCTCTCTAATGCCAGTACACACTGTGGTTCAACACAGACTTAAAGAACTCATTTAGCTGTACAGCTGAGAATAATTTTATACTGAAGTTAGCTGAACTTCTCTGGTTTTCAAACATTCAGAGGAATGTAGATGTCATCAAACTTCTTTAGGAAAATGCAGTAATGCTTCTGTTTAACCTTTTCCATTGTTCTCATAGTCTGTGATGATAACATGAAGAGACAGTATACACATTTGCCAGAAGTGGCTACTGTCATCAATCAGAAGCTCAGTTTGGGAAGCTGATGAGTGCTGTCTACTCTGAGATATCATAGGAGTTGGAGTATCTGAAGTCTTAATATCACCTGCTCCTTCCCCTTTTCCCCAAGCATTAATGTGCTTGATTGACCCAAAGCCTCCGAAAAATCACTGGGAAACTTCTTCATGATTTTAGATCATGACCACAGAGCCAGTCTTCATTCCCAAAGGAGCTTGGTTATGCACTTCTTGAAGGACCATTCGTTGGTTTGTTCTGACTGCTGCAGCGTGGGCTGCTTTTTATGTCATTTACACCAGCAAAGAACAAAAATACATTCATCATCTTTAATTTCTATTCAATGTCAGTTTCTTCTCTTTACATCTAAGAGAGTAATTAGTTTAATTTACTTTACCTTGAAAACAGTAATATATTCTCTGGCATATTTAGCAATTATTAAAATGATTACCATGGAAACCAAGGATGTAAGTAGAAAGATTTAAAATGGTTGTATCACAAACATGGCATGGAGAATTGCATTGAGAGGCAGCAAACTACTAAGTACTATACTCTTCATTACAAGGAAACATAAAAATGAGTGATTTGTATTTAGAAAGGTTTGTGGAAAGATTAATTTCTCCTTGACTTACCAAATAGCCACAGACTTAATAATTAAGGTATTAATGAACCTGGGAGAATATCGTTCAGGACATAAAGGATTCAGTATCAGATCTTCAGCCCACTGGACTATGCTCTAGACATGAGAGTTAATAAACTTGCCATTAGTCAGTGGAGTCCCAAATGCATTCTTTACTTGATAATATTTAAAAACTGCTTAAAAGCGACAAATATCTCCCAATCCTCTTCCAGATTTCCCATACATTTTTTCCTAGTGTAAGAACTTTAAGATGAATAAGAGTGTTGCCCACAAGCACATAAAAGCATGCAGAGTCATACATATAGTATTCAGCCCACTTGATTTTTAAACAAAATAACAGTTTTGAACATTAAGTCAATTGCAACTGTCCAGTTACCACAAATCCATCTAGGAGAAATACTAATACTTGTGCCTAATTTTGTGCAAGTGTTTCCTGTGGAAATGGCAAAATACATGTTAAACAATCCATATAAGTGAACCTGATCAAATAAAAACATTTTTTTCACAGGATAAAACTCTGGGAAAGACTGAGGAAAATCTGTCATCAGATTCGAATGAAGATCTCGAAAAGGAAGAAGAACCTTATTACCAAACTCCCAGCAGTCTTTTATCAAAGGTAGTTTATTAGTTGTGAGTTCTGTTTTGTTAACAGCTCCAAGGAGACAGACACACATACAGACCCAAAGAGGAACTGGTATGAGGAACCAAATAATACCTTGCCACAGAAGTACGTAGATAAAGCAATAGGTAATAAAGCTTTAATGTGTACAAGGAAAAAAAAAAGCTGAATTCAAAGGTCTTTCTGCTAAAAAGTGGCATTCTGACAAAACATACTGCTGATTTTGTTGAAATTCCTCAGACTGACTGTTGTAAATGACTTTTGTCAATTGTGTCGACATTTGTCTTACCAAAAAAATGAAAACCTCACTAACTGTACATCATTTTCAGTCCTACTTTAAATCATAGCATCAGTAAGTGGCATAAAGCCAAGCAGTAATTTTTGAATTACTGGAAAAGCCAGGAAACATTTTAATGTGTGCATTTCAGTGTGAAAGAAGGGAGCAGGAAGAATCATCCTGGTAATCTTAAATAAATACTGGCACTGAATTTGGGAGGCTCATTGCTCAGGGTTCGCCATACAGTCAGTGGTCACGAGAAGCTCGTTAAGCCAGGCAGGCTTCCGCAGAAGTCACTGCCTCTCTACAAAGCCTGTACAGATAACTGAAGGGCACTAACAACTTAATTTTATCATATGATCTAAGTGCTTTAAATGAAATTTATTTATATATATATATATATATTCTTATATATGTGTGTGTATATATATATATGATCTTACTGAAAGACTTTCCTAAATTAAAATTACCAAATTTTAAGTGGTCATACATGAGCTGGTTATGTTCCAACCTAAAAGATAGTTTCTATTATACCAGACAGCATGAATTTCTAAGTTTCAACCACATTTCTAGCTTGCAGTTTCTGGGAAGTGAGTTACTTGAGGTAAACCAAGCTGTACTAACTAATGGTCTTGAATAGCACAAGCACTGAACAAAACAAGGTAATTGAGATTCTTTTTTTCTGTAGACAGAGCAAGAACATTTCTTAACACTGTTATGTGTTTCTAACAGTGCAATAGTGAAATATCGGAGACTGACCCTACAGCTGAGCCTGATATCCCTGTACAAGAGAAGCCGTGTCAAAGGCAGCCAGTAAAGGAGAATGCTTATGAGTCAATGAAGTCACTGTAAGTAACACAAAATATTAGAATTATAGAATCACCAAGGTTGTAAAGACCTCCAAGATCATCAGTCCAACTGTCCTTCTACCACCATTTCCCTACAAAACCATTTCCCTCAGTACAATACCTAAACCTTTCCTGAACACTTCCAGAGATGGTGACTCAACCACCTCCCCAAGCAGCCTATTCCAGTGCCTGACCATTCTTTTGGAAAACCAAATGTTTCAACCCTTTATTAAACATCTCCATTAAAGCTTTGAAAATTACAAGTGGTATAGCTAGAGCTGTTGTTCATAGTATTTATATCACAGTACCTAAAGGCTGCATCTTGTTTGAATGAGTTTTTCCTTCTGTCTTGGTTCAGAAAGTTCAAGGCTTGTGGAAATACAGGATTGAAGTTCAAACTCATCACAGTGAAATTTAAGCTCACATTTCAACTCATGCATTTAGACAGGCTCTGACAAGAGGCACAGCAGGTTTTGTTGACTGATAATTAATCTAGGCCTTAAGGACATAACAGCACACCACAGTGCTCAGATACCTCAGTCAAGTTCCAGCAGCAATTCAGACAGGCTCCCTGCAAAGAAAACTGTATTAGCTAGTTAAAAAAGGCCTAAGACTCGTGGCATTAGCTCCTAGTTTTTCCAATAAGATGCAGTGATAGCACTGGTCAACTCCTTCCTACTATTTCCCCAAAGTATAGGTCTGATGCTGTGTTGCTGTATACTTTGAGGGTGTAGTATTTGGTATGTCAGAAACAAAGACCTGAACATTGCATTGCAGTTGCAGTGTAACCTGGAAACTTTACAACCAGTATGATACAGCGTGGCGTGCTATAAAAATGAGTGCCTATGTCATAACTGCATGACAGTAGTGAGCCAAAGGGCTCATCCATAGCTGCTGACTATGTCCTGCCACCTACAGACAGCCAGGTATGATTTCACACAGTGGGAGGCAGTCAGAAATGCAGGCCCATAGGACATTATTATTATTACCATAAATTTGTTCACCTGCATTTTTAAGAGTGTTTTTGAAGTAGTTCACTGTACAAACATCACAAGTCTATGACACTGCACTCAATATGCTACTAACCCATACTTTGTACAAGATGAAGAGAGTTGACTGCAGGCATTATACGCCTTATCAAATAACCCAAGTATTCAAGCCTATCAGTCATTTTATCCCTCAGTGTTACAGACAGCGTTACATCCCCACAAAAGGTGGTAAAGCCAAGGACAACAATCTGTACTCATTTCTTTCTAAAAGTATGTTGTTAGCTGGAATGTTTTTGGATTAAATGAATAGTCTTTAAATACTGAAAAGGTTTATTTTAGGATTTACGGCCCATTTTTAGAAGGACAGTTTATTTTACCTAGCCATAATTTTGCCCACTGGATATTCTACAAGAACTTGTTATTCTTTTCTTCACTGACAGCTATTTGATCCAGCAGGAGTGTCTGGAATGGCTAAACCAGTTCATTTTTTATCACCATTCCTTTTTCAGTAGGCTGATGTATAGACATGACAGGCTCCATTCTCCTCCCAGAAGCCTGGAAAACTGCGCAAGTCCAAGCAACTTGGAAGCAGACACAGATGTGAAACTCCCAGAAAGCACCACACAGCAGTCTTCCCTCAAAAGAAGGCAAAACTCATCACCACTTTCAGTGGTTCAGTTGTCTATACTGCTCAGGTAAGTGCCTCCCCCATTTCCTGTTGTTAAGAAGACACATATGTCTTTGGGTTCCACATAAGGGTGTAAAAGGGTGCCTGATCTCAAATGTTTTGTCTCACAGTCAAGTTACAGATAAGACAGAACTTCAAGAATTGGATATTTTGGTCCCCCTGGCAGATATTAACAGTTACCTAAAACTTACTGAAGCAGCAGGACAAATATGGTAAGTCCTGGATCTTGTGCGATGGTGGCCATCAAGTGTGAACGAGTGAGTGTAGAGGTAGAAGCATACACATCCATATGCAGAGTTTTTCCAGCATAAAGGTCCAGCCAGGAGAGCAACAGATCTCCGATCCTTGCAATTGCACATAAATATAACATATGCTAATAAGTTTTCATTTCAGCCTCTTGAAATGCCTTGGGAAATATTTTTTGGCCAAATGTGCAGCACATACGTGGACCTGCACCAAGTCAAGCCCCATTTTCAGACTGGAATCCCCAGCTCTCTCTGGTGATGCTGCTAGCATCAGGCTCACTTGCTACCAAGATCAAGAAGATGTAAAGTCACACAGTCCATGGGTCATTTCCAGAGGGCGGCACCATAAATGCAATCCTGTTTTCCATTCTGTCAACTGTAACTGGTAATTGTATATCCCTTATGACTCACTTGTTGTCTGTTCTCCACATATGTTAGTGTCTCACAGTGGACTGGTCCTTGCCGACTGGGATGCTTATTTCACCATGGAGACCGTATAGTGGCTGTGAATGATCTGCACCCACAGAACATGGAGGAGGCTTCCTTGTTCATCAGCAGGTCCACACAAAAAGAGGTATGCTTGGCTAACTTCAAAGTGACAGTTAAATGAATTGCACCAAATGAGAAAACAAGATGCTTCTTGCTTCTCCAATGGCTTTATTCAAACCAGTTCATCCTGTTTTGACTGTGGTATGAATAACCTCCGTACCAAACAGTCCCTCAGCATCACTCAGGGTAGCACTTCTTAGACTTGTGCTACCTGGGAATGGCAAGATCTGCATTATTATGTTTGAAGCCTTGATCTGAAAGAGTCTGCATAACCCAAAATTTAAATTGAAGTTGCTTGGTATTTTTTTGGCTAAGTCTTGTGAATTGAAAACTTTGGCAAATGAATCACCTAGATTCCCACCTCCAGTTCCTTATCAAGCACTACACAAACTCACTGCCTGGTACTTAACCACTTTTTTTTTTGGTTGTTCAGAATGTAGGAGATTTCTAAGCGATACCTGAACCCTGCAGTAATCTGTTACATGCATATACCTATGTTTCTCTGAGATGGACTCCTATTTCAATACTGAAGTTCTTTGAGCCATACAGGAATATCTTTATATTTAGTTTTGCTGAGAAACTTGAGGTCTACAGATGTTGTTGCCACCTAAAGAAAAGTAAGCCAGTTTCAACAAGAAAAAAAACTATTAATCCTTCTAACCAGGATATTTTTTACCTAGCTCGTTACAACACAAATCAGATGGCAGCCCAAATATTTATCAGTAGTAACAATCTATAAAGCAGCATCTCCTACTTTTTCTTTTTAAGGTGAAACTTACTGTATGTAGGATTCCACATTCAGATACCTTCCATGTTAAAGGATGTTCATGTTCCTGAAAAAAAGACATCAATGATGAAGTAAGTACCAAAGTTCAAGAGAAAGAATCAGGGAGAAGAATGGAATATGTAGCATAGAGATATCCTGTACCTTCCAGAGCTGCCAGACAGATTTTGTCATTAAGGACAAAGAACAGAAAAGATTTCACTTTATGTCTTAATAGCTTGTTTTGGTGCAACGAATGGTTGTGTTTTTCTTATGTATCTATTTCTGTTACACGAGCAAGGCTGAAGGTGAAATCCTTTATATAACCTTTGAAATCTATATACCTTGTAATTCAGTAGGAAGTATAGTTTCATGCCTCTGCTCACCTCTTTACAGAATTATATTGACTTACCTCTATCGAATCAGCTAGGACTGTGGGAACAATGTTTGGAACACCTTACTCTCAGCTTCAGAAAAGCAAAGGCAAACCAAGAATTACGGTCTTGGAAGGCTGGTGGAGAGCTGTGCAGTGATTCAGGGGAGCCTCCTCTGGTGTTACATCCCTCTTGTTACAACCACAAAAATGCATAGGGAAACGGTATATTCCATATGGATATGTGCACGTTGGCGTATGTGTACGTGTATACATAAATATATACAGTTCACATACGACAGTATAGCAACAAACCAAATAACCATTTTTGAGTACGAATCATTGTGTTTTGCCAGATAACCAAAATAACAATTGGGTTTAGAAGGCCTAGTTTTGCTGCTATTAACATGCTGATGTAAGCTTTCATCAAGGTGAATTTGGCCAAAAGATGACACTTGTCTGGCTTCCAGCTAAGTTGGTCCAAATCAAGAAATGACACTTATTAAAATCAGAGTTGCTACCACTTAACTCCAGTAGCAAATTTGACAAAGGTGATTTCTATACTGGCATTAAAATTCAAATCTGAAGTTTTCATTTAAAAAAAAAAAAAAAGCAGAACAACTTTATAAAATTATATTTAGCTTGAGATAAAACAGCATCAGTAACTCAAAAGAAACAAAAATATTTGTATAATCAACTCTGTTTCTATTCAAAATATTAGTTTTCACACTGAGTGTTTCCACAGCCCATCTCTGCTTTTGAGAATTGTGATGTGTCTATTCCTTATGATGGGAAAGGATCATGTCTTACTATTTGTTTCAGTTCTGTTCAAAGGCCTGACTGTGCTGTATTCTGCATAAAGACAGAAGGAAATCCCAGTTCTGGAATAACAAAGACTGAGAATGGAATAAAAATAATTCCTTAAGAGCCCTCCTCCAAAGTTGCCATGTGATTCCTTTGCTCCAGGCTGTTTTCCTGGGTCTAACAACTTCACTTCTGCCCTAAGGAGTCTCTGCAAGGTGGGGTGGCCAGAGCATCACCACACAGGGCTGCTTCCAGTCCTGTAACCATCTGTGTGCTAAGGCAGACCTCTAGGCCAGAATCCTGATATCACAACTCATACAAGTCACAAGCATCCGCTGATGACTCTCATTTAACCTTTCCTGCCTGAGGCTTGCAGAAACTCTTCAGAACAATAGAAAACTTGAATCCCTCCTGTCTTGTTCCAGGACTTGTAACTCTGTATGATTTGGATTTTTCTTGCTGTTTTCAGTGGGAAAAGGGAATGCTTTATTTTCTACCGTGCATTTTCTTTCAACATTTTTTTATGAAACATTTCCCAAAAACATTCACATGACACTCACTGATCAGCAAAACAAATGCTTCCTTTTCCAGTCATGAGCAAACAAAAGAGGTGAGACAGCCTTAAAGCAACTTCCTGAAGCTTTGTGGGAATCATTTCTAAGAAGAGATGAACAAAGAGGAGCTCCAAACCATATGTGGTGGTGAGAAGAAAGACGCCACCACCCTGGAACTTGCGTATAACATTGCTGCTGAAGCAGACTTTGAGTGACATACACAGCACCTCTCAGCCATGGGAGAATGTTACTTTTGAACAAGAATGGGCTGAGTAGAGATATCGAGCACAAAAGGATTCCAGAATATTTCACAAAACCTGAGAATTATTTCTGTACTTCTATAAGCAGTTACTGAAGTGTTACATCAATTAATTATCAATTGATGATCATCGAATGATGATCAATTGATTATTTCAATTTGCACAACACTACATGCAAATGGTGAGTGTTTACACAATGTCTGATTCACAACGCTCGCTAGACATATAATATGAAAGTTACATCAGTAAATTCTGGTAGGATGTCTGAAGTTGTCTGTGCATGTGTAATTAATAAATACATTACCACTTTACAACACATACTGCATTCCCTAACTGCTTCACTTTTCCCAGTATGGTCCCTCCTCATCCACCAAAGAAAATCTGTAACTTCCCAGTAACTTTTAGATAGGTCACCAAATAAGTCATGTTAAAACAAAACAAACAGACTACCCTTCAAAAACAAGAACAACCTTCTGTAACGTTTTTCCCCAGTCTGAAAATTTTACCCTTCTCCAAATGATCAAATTCTGCTAAATCACCTCTAGAAGCAATAGCAAAGAGAAATACCTACGTGCACAGCATCACCCAGCACTCACATTTAATTCCAGAAGACCTGAACAGACTGCCTTTAAGCCCACGCCAGCTGACGTGCAACTGCTAATCTTTTACAATCACCTGTAGCATATTATAGGTGCTGTGTTAGCAGACACTTAAAGAAGCAGGTATTGTCGTGACTTCTCGTTGCAGTATGATCTGTGCTGTTAAAAATGACCTCAGCTTCTGGCCTGTGGAGGGGCTCCTGACACAGATGATTAAATGGTCATGAGCTGAAATTCAGTAAACACACAGACTAGTTCATCTTTGTAAAGCACAGCCAGAAGGCTGCAAATCCTGAACGCATCTTGTACCACTGGCAATGTAAAGTTACAGGAATGGAAGAAAAACCACAATACCTGCAAGCTTGAATTGCTCTGTGCCTTGAAATTAAGTATGTAAGAGACAAAAACCAACAGCCTGCAGCACAGACTCCACGATCTGTGTTTAATGATTAACGTGCTCCTCACCATCTGTATTTTATTCCTGTGTCTTTCGGCCGTTTCCCTGACTGTTAGTTCACGGCACGTTCCCATGCTGCATTCATTTATTACTGGCTGCTAATTTCCTCCTGAATTCCCAAACATGAATCATGTTCTTTCTACATCTCTAGTACCTTCTCCAGTAGAAAAGTGGCAACCATCCAGGAGAAAAGTGAGTCCTGGAGAGAAATTAACAGGAAGAGAAGTCTCAAAACTGATGCGATTAAGGTTGTTTTTTGTTTGTTTTGTTTTCAAAGCCCATTATATAGAAAGCACAAAACAGACCACAAACCACACAGCCCCAGCACGTCCTCTGGAGGACAACATGACTGAGAACTAGGGTTGGGGTCATATACTGATCAGAGAGCACAAACACAGCAGCAGAATGAGTCCAGCCAGGAAGGAGTTCTGTGCTACCTTTCTGCATCCATCCCAACCTGAAATACAGACAAGTTCTCTCAGTGCAGTGCCCAGCCACAGCATATAGAAATGGTGTGATTTTCAGTCCCCTTGACCTGGAGTACGCAGCCAGGCATGTTTGGTGGGGCTGTGCTTTCAGCAAGAAGAAGAAATAAAGGAGAAATGGCAGTAGAGAACAGCAGTGCTACCTTGTACAGAACAAAGACTAGTGGTGACACGAGCACACCAGGCACCAGTCAGTGTTTTGTCCCCAGTTTTCTGGGGAGACCTGTGGCAGTATCATAGAACAGCTTAGGACCTTACAGATCATCCAGTTTCATTCTGCCTGCTGTGGGCAGGTTTGCCACTCACCATATCAGGCTGTCCAGTGCTCCAGCCAAACTAGCACTGAGCACCTCCAGAGACTGGGCATCCATCGCTAGGGTCAGAGCATGTAGCCTCTTACAATGACAGTGGTCTCCAGTATCACATCCAATGCTGTCAACTGCTCTCACTTCCAGAATATCTCCTGGAGACATCTCCACAAGACCAGCATGATGCAGAAAGTTGGAAAAAAAGGATGTCAGTTCCTCACACCATGGGGAGGTGCTGGGGTGCCCATTTGATTCTAATGGAGAAGCCAACCCTAGTGCCCAACAGGAACATGAGACAGCACAGTCATGGGTGAACAAGAGCTGATGCTCCCACAGGGAGCTCAATCCTGTTGTGTGCAGCTCACATAGAGTTGTAGCAAGCAAACAGAAATCCTTTAGGTTGGACAACTTTGTCCAGTACTTCATGTCCCATTAAAGGGTATGATAATATTTACAAGGATATTTCCTCCCTCGTGTTCCTTTGGTCATTAGAAGGAGAGGACGAACTGAATTCTCAGCAGAAAGCCTTAACCACAAGGCCCATCTACCTTCAGGTTTGGGAAGCTGACAACGTAACCTGAGTTGCATTGAGGGCTGTTTCAGTTTGCTTCTCAGGGACGGTCAGCCCTCACCAGTATGTGCCTTTCCCCAGGCAACCCCTTCCCTCCTGCAGGCTGACCAGCAGGCTGCAAGGAACTTGGAGTATCTCAGGCCATTCCTAGAAATGCCACTGGAATTTCAAATGTTCCTTTGGTGCCTTATCATTTTCTAATTTATTGCATCATTAAAAGAAAATGAGAGGGGGCAGCCAAGGTTGATCTTTCACTCAGCAAAAGCACCTGAAGAGAAATTGTCTGTCTCTGTCTAACAGCAGTGAGGATGGTCAGCAGAAGTTTTCTTGACAGTGTCTCACCCTTCCCACACCAAAGTGACAGCAGAAGGTTTTCTTCAGGCACAAAGCCACTGCTGTACAGCAGGACTGCACTTACAGTGGAAAGAGCCGGGTCATGTTGGGTTTTTCATCCTGGGGTGTCTAAGTTCAAGTCTATGCCTGAGAACTGGTTTCCTTTATAACCTGGCAAGGGAGAGTAAACAAGTTCAGATGCAAGCAGGAGCACTAAGACATGGCTAGCAGTAGGGCTAACCTCATGGTTTAAAATGTCACGTCTGTTACTGTATTGTAAACACTGCTTCAGAGCCACAGGTTCCCAAAGCAGGGTTTTCTTCCCCAGAGAGCTCAGCATCATTTCCACCAAGACAAAACATCTGCATTGGTGCAGAGCTTATATCTGCAGGGTTCCCCAGACTCTCCTTGGTTTGATTCATTTCCAGACAAAAAGGGGGTGAGAATATCTATCTGCCTTTGTATGTGCTCAAGCTAACCAAATCTACCTGAAGCATCCACATGAGCATAAAGGATGCTGCTGTCTCTTCCCACTTAAAAAAAAAATAAAATAAAAAAATTGACCTTTCTCCACATAGCAAAAGTTCCTCTGAAAAGCAAAATTCCTAAACACTTGCTCCAGAAGAGAAAAACAAACCAATCTAAGTCTCCATCTCTTGTAATCCCTGAAGAAAATTGAGAAAGGGAAAAAAAAAAAAAAAAAGTTTGGAGGATTTAGAACATAGGCCTTGTGTGCTGGATTATGAGCAGCATGCCACGAAACAAACCCATTTGAGAAAGCCCCTCACACATTTGCATTTCTCAGACATGCCTCTTTCAACCTGGAAACATTGGTCTGGCAAACCGCAAGGATCTTGTACATTTGCCCAGGATTTCTGGGCTCTCCTAAGTTCCCAAATCCACGCAGCACTCTGTGATGCACTCATCCCAGCATGCTTGTACTGCTAAGGTGGTCTCTGCAGATTTGCCCTTCCAAGCACTGTTCCGATATCACCAGCAGCAGCCATAAAGGTGGTACAACTTCTTCACCAAAGAGGACCTTCTGTTTTCAAGTTATTTCTCCTTCATAGCCTCAGCTGATCAGTGGCACATTCCACAACAGGACACATTTTGCCAAAATAACCCCATTTACATGCTAAATGCCCTTGAACTTCCTCCTGCCCTCTGATTTGCCTCTTTTCAGTTTTATTCCACGTCTAAAGCCAGTGTCATTCTTCACAGATGTCAGCTTGCTTCCAAGCAAATGTTCTTGTGCTCCTTTTTCTAGGAACAAAGGTGAATGCTGCTAAAGTAACATTTCTGAGAAATCCCCAGCAATGGAAGGGTAGATGGGGAGAAAGCACAGAGAGAGGAAGGAAAACTGAGTCATGAAGGGTTGCTATAAACAGTGAGATGGTAGGAAAAAATAGATTCAAAGACAGTAGAAGTGGAGTTCTCTGCTGTAAATACATTTTCTATATTTGGTGATTTGAAAATAATCAGCTCTTGGTTATTCCCAAGCTTCAGATGGCAGTACCTGTTCTTCAAGCCCAGCTAAAGCACTGGAATAACTCAGAGTTGCATGGACTGGATCCAGTCTCTCTGGTAGCATGATGAAACATTGCTAAATTCAACAGCTCCATGCTCCTGGCACCCAGAGTGTTTCCATCCATTTGTACTTGTCTTGCTCAAGTCCCGCTGATCAGAAAAGCAAGAGCCTACAGGGAGTGCAAGGAGATTTTGGTATTGCAGCAAGACAGAAGGATTATGGAACACAACATACCCCTGCAGAACAGAGTCAGTAAGCAACTATCTTGTCCAGGGGCTACTGAGCAACAAGCTGTTTAGTGCTGCTACAAACTCTTCAGTGCTACTTACACAGCCCCAGCGTACACAGGGCTGTTCCTGCCCAGCCCAGCCCCCCTGCAGGGTGTAGACCTCAGCCAGCCCTGGGCCACCTCAGTGCATCTTTGCTTTGTACCCATGGCCAGCAATCATGTCTTCCCATGGTGTGCTTCTGCACTTCTGCTTGGCTGTGGTCTTTGATCTTTTCCTGGCACAAAACAGCTTGGGCCCAGGCCTGTGGCAATGTACTGTAACCTCTAAGAAGGATAAAGGAAATAGCAGATTGAGGGATACCTGGGGACACAACCTGAGCCTTTGTCTCAGTGAGTGGTCATCCTGCCTGGCTTTTTCCTGTGTGCCTTCTCCTCCTGATGCTCCTTCCTAAAGAACAGTCTGGGCTGCAGCCAAATCAGAGTAGACAGAAATGTTTTCTGTCCCCACTGGGCATCAGAATCAGGCTGCTTGTTAGAATAAACATCTTGGGAGCAAACTAGAAAGCACAAAAGCAAGAAGCAAGAGCTGTAACATTTGTCAGCTTCCACTGAGAAGACATTTATCATTCAGTTCTGTTGCTATTTATGGTGATTTAGCATCACCTTTCATTGCCTGGTGCAGCGTGCAACTCTCTCAAATATTCATCCACTTTGGCAAGCCCTACCACTATTTATTTACTTCAGATGCACCCAAAGCCCTTTGCTGCTTTTCCTGGACTCTCTCCTCAGCCAGTGAGCCTCTGGATTGGACTCTAGCAACACACTAGCATCTCCACTTGACACCAGTACTCCTCGAGAGATTAAAATGGAGAAAGAGAGCATCTGGTGCGTAAGGCCATGGGCTCTCACAGGACCCCCACCCTAACAGTGCTGCCAAGGCCCTGCAGCATCAGTTCCTCCAGAGTATGGCAGCTCACAGCAGGTTCCTGCACGTACTGTCACGGGGCAGAAACCCATGAACCCTGACACACTCCTGGAGACCTCTGTCCAGCCCCAGAGGCAGCAATAACCCTCAGTGCACCTCCCCACAGTTCAGGGCCTTGTTCCGCCCCCCCAAGACATCAGCCCCAGCCGTGCTGCAGGATGCCATGAGGATCCGCCCTACAGCCTGCTGGTGCTCTCCCTGCTGGGAGGAATTAACTGGCCCAGGAAGGATCATGAAGGAGTTGCAGGAAAACTATGAGGGAAAGTAATAGTCTCCAGGAGGGGGGAGCAGGAGCTCATCGCCAGCCCTTCCCGCCAAACTCAGCCCCAGCGTCACCTTTGTTTACACGTGTGTCCTCGTGTCACCTTTTCCTCATGTACAAGATTTGTGTCTTTTTTCCCCCTAAAACAGTGCATTTTCCTCCTCCATCCATGACAATCAAGACAGCACACAGAAGGAAAGGTGAATAAAGTTACTTTCAAACAGCAGTTAGGAGAACTTAAACTGCTTTAAAAACCCTTATGTGAGCACTTGCTGGGAACTGGCACAAACAAGACACTATCTGCTCTGAGATAGCACAGCACATGTAAATGTGACCAAGTGGAAAAGCCTCTTCCCTGCCAAACTATTTGTTGGAGATTCGATAATGAGGTGCCACCATATGACAGCGGGTGAAGGTTCAGATGAACAAGCAGGAACAAGAGGCACGTGGAGGACGAAGGGCTCTGCCTGCTAGGGCTCAGCATGCAGTTCTCCAGGCTTCCACCAGCTCCACAGAGCAGTTCTACCCTAACAGCACCTAAGGGCCCTGTGTGAAGGAAAGGACAGGCTTGCTGTGGCTGTTTCCATTTATCACAACCAGTCTGAACTCAGCACGTTCAGCAAGTCACTTTCCTTCTCTTTCCTCTCCCCTCCCATTGCCCTGTTTAAACACCGTTGCTTTTAGCTCATTTATCTGCCTATTGGGGAGATACGTAATCAGAGCATGGATGGGAAATACAAAGCGATTCTTTAGAGTAGTTGGCTTTGAAAACCACTCTGGGCACTGATCGGGCACGTGTTACTGCTGCCCTTTTTGCTTTGCTTTGCTTTCTGCCCCAAGTCTGTCAGCAACAGACAAACTGGAAGTGCACCCAGGGTGCTCACAAACCCATTTTGCTTTAGTGAAATCTGTAGTTTACATTGGCATGTGCCACTCATTGGATGTGACGGTGAACAGAGCCTGATTTGCACATCCACCACACAGGGCACCCAGGTACAGTCTTACTGTAACAAAACACAGACCAAAAATCCTCATCTATTGACTCTAAACAACAGCATCTTCAGTTGGAGCCAACAATTTTAATCAAAGGGTTTTTTTTTCCTCATGTATTTACAATTCCAATGCTGCTAATAGACTGAAAATATTCACTCTGCCATTAAGAAAAGCGGAGTCAAGACTTCTTAAGTCTTAAGTAATTACACCAACTCTGAAATGAGGTTTATCATACCAGTTACCGTATCAGAGGACTTAATCGGCTGTGATCAGAGAGCCTTCCCTAAGGAACAATCTCAGAAAGGAAAGAGAAAATACCCTGCTATAAATCTTACCACAGAATTCTTAATTGAATGGTTTTCCACATCTGCTTATATGCCCCTTGTGGCAATCTAAGAAATCTAATCCTATTATTAACCTTCTTCCTTTACAATACAGAGAAGAACAACAACAACAACAACCAACCATCCAAACAACCAAAACCTTTTTTCCCAAGTTGAGATTCTGATCTTTTTTCATTCCTTATGAAGGAGGCTAAATATATGATAGCATGGACAACATCCATCTTATGATGGATGACAAATCTACCTGCAAAAATAGGTGAAGAAGGTAGGTAGAAGTGCAATTACAATTGAGAAAGAGGGGATAAGAGCAAGCAGGGGACTGATGCATGAATACCTACAGCAAAGCAGGCAATTGAAACCAGACCCCAGCACACACGGACAAAAAAGGAATTCAGTACAAATGCCATTCTTCTGCTTTTGCTCTGTGAGTGTATCAGCATCTGTTCCAAATCAGGACAACACTAACTGTATCAGCCCAGAGATGACGATACCAGCATCTTCCAAAACACATCATTTTTGTGGTTAGATGCAGAAATTAAAGTTTGCTTTTGAAAGTAAACAAAACCCAACCTTTGCTCTGGGTAGTAGCATAGAAACCAAGACCAGAAAGCAGAGCCCCAAGGAGGGAACAGCTGTCTCACACTTAGCAGCTGCAGTGAAAGCCACTTTACTTAGGTTCTGTTACTATCTGCATAAAGGCTAACTAATTGCATTGCAAGCCCATAAAAGCGTCAGCATATTCACAACCCACACACTTACTCATTCTCTGTAGGGATATTCATTCTTGAAACTGCAGCTATAAAAGCAAGAGGACGTCAGAGACACGATTACAGTTTTAACATCAGCATGCCCCTCATACTTTGTGCAAAATTAGGTAGGAAAAAGACACGGGAGCTGAAAATCGTGAATAATTCCATAACAATTCAACTGTTAGAAGCACGTGCTGCCAAACAGAATCCCCAGATTTGCCCTAACTTGTACAAAGAAGTAATTCAGGCTCAGCAGAAACAAGCACTTCAGCAGATAATTTTTAACACACCTACTCCAACATGGAGTGGAATCCTAAGAATGGGTATGCCAAATCCAGGGCAGTGAATGGTTCTTGTGATAAGGAGAGCTAGCATAATATATGATGTAAAATAAAAACTTCAGATACTTTTAATTGCCTAAGTTAAACAGAACCATTTAACGATGTCATATTTCAGTGAATGTACTGAAAGAATTGTGAATCATTGCAAGTTTTTAGTCTAATGCTGACCATTAAATAAATGTTTTCCTGACAAAAAAGGCACTGAAAATTTCAGATTAGCTATACTAGGGAGTTGTAGGATGGCTTTTTGTGCATGATCAAACACTTTGGAATGATTTCTATTAAAACACTTAAAATTACACCAGTGCGCCTGTGTGCAACCACATACTTCAGTACCATAAACACCAAGCAGATAAAGAAACAGCACCACTGAGGGAGGAAACACAAAGTGAAACTTACCTTGGTGTTGCTGATTTATTTTAATTTTTTCCAGAATTCAAGGGACAGAGCTGTACAAACAACCCTGCAAACACAAATGTGCTGCACCACATGGAGAAGCACTTGTGTTCGTTGGCTCTGTGTTGAGAATTTGCACTACAAGGGCACAGGCCTAACCTCACAAAAGCAAAATACATGGAATGTTCACTGGAAGTATAGAGAGGTTTCTCTATGAGCAACTATCATAATGAAAATAAATGAACTTATTTTTAGAAAGAACTCACATGTTTCACGTATGTTTTTTATTTTAAAAAAATCCTGACCATAATATAATTAACAATGTCTTCTATAAAATTCATTCTTGCAAGCATGTATACTGCAGAAGCTACACCAATACTCTCACATCAAGTATACTTCAGAAGCAACGTTTTAATTAAACTAATTCCGGCTTATGAACAAATGAGCTCCTCTGAAGCCTGAGCTGGTAGAACATTGCATGAGCATAATGCTGTTTCATTTATTACAATAACTTATTTTCCAAAAAGATTAACCTGGAGGTGGCTTCTCTCCCAGCACAATACATCTGGGCATCTCCATAATCTGAGGAAGATTAAGAACAGGATAAAAGGAATAAGATAAGATTAAACTGAAATAGGCATTTGCAAACATGTGATAGGAAAATACATTAGTAAGTAAATCAGAAAACAAGGTACTCTCCCACAGGTCCGATTTTCTCGGGAGAACAGAAGTGGAATCCTTCCCAAAGAGTTCCATGTGAAAAAAAGAGTCACAATTTCACAGGAACTCTGAATTTCCCATTCAGCTTCTCTTCTTTGAAACACACATTTTTCCTTACTTATGTCCGCTATCCTCAATCATCCAGTCTCTAAAATGCTTTTCCATCAAGCTTCTGGCTCTCCAGTCACCAACATTTACAGTGGGGATAATTTTCTGTGGCTTCAACCACTGAACAAAACGTTTCATTTCCAGGTAACTGCTGTGTTCACTGTAAGGAATCCCTGAAATGAAACAAATCAGAGAGATCTGTTACTCTATCTAGCTTCTTGCCAAAATACCTTTGTAAGCTTTCCAGCGCAGAAATTATTAATATTATTATTTTTTAACTCAAACTGGAGATCTGAAGTTTACAGCTAAGTGAAAACAAAAATCCAGATTTTATTTCTGGAAAGTTATTTTGCACTGTTACCAAATCAATTGTCAGTGCAAACTGAACAGTCTAACATTTGATTAAATTAATGTTAAAACTTTAAAAGATTCAATTTCATCTATTGATAAGAACTGACAGGGAGAGGAAGACCCACAGTCTTCTCTCTCCACCATGAGAGTGAGGTACAGAATAAAACCTTGACTCAGGAACTGCACTGCCACTAGCATCAGTGGGGCCAAGAATTCAACCCTGGAGTTACTGCAAATATCATAGAATCATAGAATGGCCTGGTTGAAAAGGACCACAACGATCATCTGGTTTCAACCCTCTTCTATGTGCAGGGTTGCCAACCACCAGACCATGCTGCCCAGAGCCACATCAAACCTGACCTTGAATGCCTCCAAGGATAGAGCATCCACCTCTTGGGCAATCTGTTCCAGTGTGTCACCACCCTCTGAGTGAAAATCTTCCTCTTGATATCTAAACTAAACCTCCCCTGTCTCAGTTTAAAAATCATTGTCCCTTGTCCTATTACTATCCACCCTTGTAAACAGTCATTCCCTTCCTGTTTATATGCTCCCTTCAAATATTAGAAGGCCACAATAAGGTCTCCCCAGGAACTTCTCCAACCTAAATAAGTCCAGTATATCACATAAAAATCTTTATTTGCAAGAATTATACAGGAGCAAAAAGTACGAAAAGAAGTCTTCATTTACAGCGTTCTCATGTTCTCAGCTACTTTCTCCTGCAGTGATCCATCTGTTCAGTTTCTCAGTGAGTTATCTGAGAAAGCATTGGCTACAATAAACAGTAGGAGTTCCCAGAACAAAAATACAAAGACCGTTCACACAACCAAATGCAATGAAGCTTTACCACACTTATACCATAAATGGTGATCTTTCCTCTTGTCTGCGGTTTGATATCCATCACAGAAAGGCATGAAGCAGAATAGGTCCATCCAGTAGGTTTGAAAGCCAGAACTTGATCAAAATTCTCAGAAAACTTATTCAAATGATCTTGCAACCCCTATTAAAAAAAAATACGGCATATGCTGAATAGCATTAAATTGCTCATTAGTTGAAAGACCAGAGATTTCACGATGGAGACAGCAAATTAAATTTTGTTCCAATGCTTTTATAAGAGCTTTTTCTTTTAAATACCACCTGCCTTCAAGTCAATAATGATGAATATTTACATTTGCAGAGCACCTTGTACATTAGAACCTTAACAGTTTCATCTAAATAAGCACGTATTAATAGCTATGCATTACAAATCAGAACACATAAGGCATCAACACTTTTTTTTTTTATATCTTGCTCCCAAACAATTTGTTTCCTTCTCTCAGCTGGAGGTCAGCATTCTTGTAGCTGAGTGGTGATAAAAAAAGGCAAAAGCCTACTTCAGTGCAAAATCATCTGGTTAGCTTGAAGTGCCACTGACATTTTGGTAACTACTTGTGGACAGAAGGGGGATGTGAGGGAGGAGAGATGGAGAATGAGAAGCTGTGACCAAACACCAATTGCTAACTTAACTTGTCAGCCACTGGCAAGTTATTAAGTAGAGAAGTGGCACAGTAAACCTGAAGTAAAAGCATGAAAACTAATCCACATTTGTCAGTACTAAGTGAGCACGGTTTTTCTTTTTTTTTTTTTTTTCAGATTGCCTTTAAACTAGAGCCTGCTGCTTTGCCTTTCTGTATTTTGTGGACCATTTTAAAACACCTCTTCACCCCCAGAAATTAGTCATCTTTCTTAGCTAAGAAATTCCCACAAAAGTCTCAACACCAAAATTCTACTGGCTCAAATCTCGACTGAATGTGCTTTTATATTCATCTTCTGTGAAACATCTTAAACATGAACTGGTTTACTTGCTTCAGCTAAAAAAAATACAAGTAATGATCACATGGAAAAACTAAAGCGTGTGTATGCAATAAGCACCCTTCAATTCATTTGCTGCGTGTTATTTGCTTATGAGGAAATTTTCTGAGTTTTAAATTATCCATACCCTCAAATATCCATATCCTTATTCTTCAGCAGGAGAAATAACGTTTTTTTTCAGGTAAAAATATGATTGCAAATCCTTGGAAATTGAACTGAGAGGAACAGAAGAGAATTTATCCCCTTTTTATGTCAAATACCAAATTGGAATTTAGCAATGTTCATGGGCAGAAGCTCATCTTCATGCAGAGCTGCATGCAGAAAATCCTTCTAGCCTTTTCCTACACCACATAAAGCAAAAGACAGGCTGAAAGCAAGAACTCAATGCCAGAACATTAATTGCTAATAAGGTAGACCCTGCAGTCATTACAGAAATCCACTTCAAAAAGCCCACACAGAACAAGTCCTGAAACAAACCTCAGCTTATCCTGCACAAGCACCGTACTGAAGTGAAATTACACTTTCTGTGTATCATGTTTGGAGACATTATTAATGTTTAATTGCATTTCATTTTCAATATAATGCTGTATGTCAAAACTTCACTAAGTAAATATGATCTGACAAGAGGGCAATAAGCACCAAACACTGATGGGAAGAGCCAACAGCCAAGATTAGCCAGAAGGTTAAAAGCAGAGTATACTTCTAGAACTTACCTTAAAATTAATTTGCATCATGGGGAGAATGTGAAGCAAAGTACCATTCCAGTTCATACTGATGAGGGAATTAACAGCTGCTGACTCCAAACACTGCAGTGTTTTATATTTGTCACGGGACATGCTTGCCTTGGAACCCAGAACTTCAGCAATTGCTTAAGAATTAATTACGAAAAACAAATAAAACCAAACACAAATAAAATAAATAGGAGCTATTTTATTACTTCTTTGGAGCCATTCCTAACTATTACCCTGGGTCAATTCTACTATTGGGAAACAAACATCTGTATTAACAAGATAATTTTAGAATGTGAAACTGTTTGAGAAACCTGTAGTGGCTGTTTAACACACCGCCCCCCCCCCAAAAAAAAACCAAAAACAACCACTACTCCAGCTCCTATGTTTTAGAGCCAGAATTACGTATTGCAACTGGAAAGAAACGGAGAAACACGGTGACAAGTTCAAAGTCTTATTTCTTTGGTAAAATCTTACTGGTAATCACTTCAAACAAGACGGAAACATGCAGGGATTTGGGACATACAAAGAAAACAAGGTAGAGCAAATGAATGTCAGTGCAGAAGTTTCATATTAATGACTTCAAATATACCTAAAAGCACAAGGAGCACAAACAGGGCACAGCTGCCTGCTCTGGAGCATACTCTAAAGCAATCATTTTGATTTCTAATGCTGTACCTGAACGAAGCATAGCATACAAGATTTTCATTAGGACAGAAAAGATGTGTTTTGGTTTGGGGAATACTGTGTAAAAAGTGTGTGTGTGTGTGTGTGTGTGTGTGTGTGTGTGTGTGTGTACGCATGCATACATGAGAGAGAAAGTGTGAGTGTGTGTGTGTAAACATGGAAGAAAAATACTTCTTCCCAAAAGTTTAAACTTACTATAAGAAAAATAAAGAACTAGCAGTAACATCATGACATCTGTCCAATTAACACAATTTCTGACCTGAAGAAATAAGCAGCCTTCTGTATCCTTCAGGGAAAATATAAAGTAATGTACTTAGACATTTATTTAGTCCAATATTTAGACCTATTAGTGTTTTTTCTTTGTGTTTGTGTTTTTTTTCTTTTTTTTTGTTTTGTTTTGTTTTTGTTGTTTTTGTTTTTTACTTACCTAAAAAAACTTTTTCTTTTCCAATGGAATAGGTGCCACAGACAACTAGAGTGCGGGGGTTTAAAGTCACCATCTCAAAAGCTGTATTGACAGCAAACTGGATAACTTCTTGTTGAGGAGGAAAGGTATATTCAGGACTACAGTACCTGGGGCATGGAAACAAGATCGATCAGGTGGAAGACATCTGAGTTTACTAAGGACCTATAAACTGCATATATGCAATAAGAAATGAAAAAGATGCTCTCCTAAAATATAATTTCAGTTTGAGATCCATTTATCAGAAGCCACTGAGGTGCCAAGATAAAACTGAACAAAACTTACCCTATGCATGCCTTCTCCCTGTGTCAGTTCAGTTGCCTGACTCTATTCTGCAGTTTTTCTTCTATAAATACCAAGTGCACTTTCAAGCTAGACATTTGTAGCACATTCTAATTACATCCTTATGTCTATTTTTTGTCATGCACACAAAACCATAACCTAAAGCATTATTCATTCACAGAAATACATGGAACAGAAATAAAGAACTGCAGCTGGACATTAGTCATCACAGAAAAACACTTACATACACAAGTCACAGAAAGGTCTAATGAAAACCTGGAAATTTGACTTATCCATTTGGCATTCTTTCAATCTTTCAATTCCCTCCCCCTCATAACAGAGCTGAACACTCATAGAAACAACAAGAAAACTCTAGTTTTAAAGCTGAACAACTCACTGTACAAGTTTTAACCCCGAGAACTTCATATCACTTATAAATAATTAAGCCATTTCAATGAATTCATCTCTTCCAACATCCACCTTTCTTTTCTCACATTAACAGCACAGTAGATGAACAGGGCAGACGTATACAAACTTTGGGTTTTACATAACACTAAACAGAACTAATGAGTATTAAAACAGTAAAGTTATTTACACTTACACGTATTTGGTTCAGAAAGTAATATCAAACTGCAATTAAAAAAAGACTGAAAGAAAAGTTAACTCAACTTACGTGGTATCAAGGTAAAGGGTGTGGATTTTCTGACCAATCAAAGCAGGGTAACGCTCCATGGAAGGATCTGCCCTGAAGTCTCCTGTGTGCAGAATAGCAGTTCCACCAGGCAGGTAAAAAAGGATCATTGTTGCACCTGGACAACTGGAAAGAAAATACAAAAACCACCCACATATAAATAATCTTCTACAGAGATGTGGTGCTTTGAGACAAGTAATACACTGCCCTCCAGCAGCAAGAAAGTGTGCACAACAGCACTGTAAATCACACCTACTGGGCTGCCTAATGTAGCTAAAAATTCCTAGTTTATAAAGGAATTTTAAAGCTATCCTTAAGGCCACAGACAAGATAGACCTGAATTCTCAGCTGAGATGGAGAGAAGAAAAAACACATCATAGTAAAATAATCAAGCATCAACTTTCTTTTTGGGTTGCTCTTTTTTCCCCATCGGGTACAACAAGGATGCTGCCTCAGTTGCAATCTCTGAGGTTCTATTAAACTTGGAGTTAACAAGGAAACAGCCTACTACAAAAGCAGCAGCATTCTCATCTGTAAGGAACATTGCATTATTGCAGATGCATCTTCATTCCTCTAGGACTTAATGAAGCATTCACTTTTAAACTTTACTTGCAAGTTTCAAATATCATCCAGAATTCACTGCTTGTAAATACAGCTGTTGGCCACAATGAATCTACTGCACCTTCTGCAGCTCCTCACCAAAGCTGTCTGAAGGGCAAGCACTCAGACAGGAAAATCAGAGCGAGACTATTTTGGACATGAGTCATATGGAAAGGGTAAATGAAACCTCAGAAAAGGACAAAAGTGGCATGAATCAGAGCTAAAATGAGAAAACTGGTAAACTCTCCAAAAAGTAAACTTCGTACCTAAGGTTTATATGCCTTTCAAACTGAAACAGGGGCTCAGGGAGGCAAACAGGAAAAATGAGAAGTGTCCAAATTACATAAGAAACAAGGCTTCCTTCATTCCCAGAAAGGGTTCTCAAAAGACTTCATGGAATCTTATCTCCCCAACTATAAACAAATCCTAAGATAAGTAATATTCAAACCAGCTGTGACAGTGCTACATTTCAATATATACTTTAGGGAAAGGACTTTTCTTCAAGCACATAGCCAAATAAGGTACCAAGAGACAGAACAACAAGAGCACAGGGCTGGAAGTCAGGAGCTACTGAACCTAAAATCCAGCATAACCACACACTGGCAGTGCATCACACTGGGTAAGAATCTCACCCTTTTATCACTGAATCCACTACAAGTTACTTGTGGTGTTTGTGGGTTTTTGTTTTGTTTCTGAATGTTTCACCTCTCTCAGGAACCAAAGTACCATATTTTTCTTCAGCTGAAGATTTCACTATCTTGAGTTGTAGCTACAGAAAACTGACAGATCTGATCATCAATCCTAGGATGTTTCCAACCAGGCACAAAAAAAATGAAGCACCTGGAACCTAGAAAACCATCCAAACTCTCAACAAGTGTAAACACTAAGGAGATATGTGTGGATAACACTAAAATGCTCATTACAAACAAACAAAATAAAACTAACGTTACATTAACAAAAAAGCCTAAGATTCATTTTAAAAAATAGCTCACCTATTCTACAAGCTAACATAAGCAATAAGTTTAGGCTTTTACACTCCTAAGTCACTCATGAAATGAAAAATCTATGTTAACAAGTCAATTCAGGGTACTGAAGAATTTCTTCCCTTCCCTTTTACAGAAACCCAAAAATTATGAAAGATCTGGGTCTGTTCAGCCAATTATCTTTAATATTTTACACAAACACTGCGTAACAAATGTAATGATACATACTGATTGGCATCAAGCAACAACACTTTGATCCCATTCACTATACATTCTGTGTCCATTGGCAGCACATTGATGTATTGCTCTTTGACTTGAAGTTTGCTCTTCACCAGATTGCCAGTTACCTAACAAGAAAAGGAACAAAATCTTTAAAAAGACTTTATTTATTTTAGAAACAAAGGCTCTCAGAGCCAAACTGTCTGGCTTGGAGAGAAACTATGAGAATGTGAAGAGGCCAACAAGAAGCAACAATATGATACTATTTGTTACTGATTCCCTATTCAACTTCTCTTCAAGTTGTCAGTGCTTGCTTTAAATAACTATATAAGTTTCCAGGTTACTGGCCCTGACTCTCACTATAAGGTACTGTAGTCAAGCCAGCAGCTGCTGGAAGGAAAACATGGAAGGCATCAATTTCAGGGGACTTCCGAAGTACCTCACAGAGAAATTTTTGATGCAGACTGTGGATGGGGTTATTAGGGAAGGTGCCCTACCATGCTAAGAGTAGAAGAGTTGGTTGGACATAAAACAGCCAGTGGAGTCTTGGCCACTTGGAGACCTGACGCACAGGACCTGCAGGACCAGGCTACAACAACTGCATTTACTTAACCTCGAGAAGAGGGTGTTTACAGGGAACTTAATTTCAAACTTTCCTCCCTTGATGAGGTTAATGCAGACTATGGAGCCATATTATTCTCCATGACACATGCAAAGAAAAAAAAGAAGCTGCAGTCATGAGCTGTAAAATGAGACATTTCAATTGCATGTAAAGAAAAAAAAATCAGAGTGGCTTAAGCACTGCAACAAGTTGCATGGAGACACAGCAGAACCTTTCCTCTTCCATTTTCAAAATTTGACCAACAAAGGCTCTGAACAATCTGACCTAACTTCGAAGTTAGCCCTGTACTGAGCAGAAAATTGAGCTATATGATCTCTAGAGATTCATTTAAACCTAAATTAATTCCTGGTAACTAAACAAGCAAGTTTCACTAATCTTCTTTAACAGACAAACTAAGATTTCTTCCCAGACTCACCTATACATATTATCCACTGTTCTGAATTGCTCCAGTAATGGAATCTCTGGTCCTGTATTCATTTTCATCACGATTATAGTTATATATGGATTTGATAATATCTAGTTACCTTGAAAAACCTTACCTTATTACAGTATAGTGGAAATACAAAGTTTTTTGTCAACCCACAATAGTGATCAGAGTGAAAATGCGTGAGGAAATAGGCTGTGCATCCTTCTATCTCTCCATACTGGAAAGCATCAACCGTAAAGCCAGTTCCTAAAGCAAAAAGTCAAGAGAAATCAGTCAGTAATCATGGATAGCTCAGAACGAGTTTCTAATGAGACTTCTCTTACAGTCTTTTTTATTTCTTTCTTCCAAATTAAGAACGGAATATAATTCCACCATACAAAGTGTCAGGAACCATTTAATGATGGACTGAGTTTGCAAATGAGTCAACAGTCACACACAAAAAAATAATAAAAGGTTTTTTCACATTAAAAACAAAGTTTTAGCAATGCGTCCACATGCAGATACATTCACAGGTCTCCCATTTATTTGTTGCTCAGCTGCTATCCTACACAGATGGCAGCTGGTTAAGCAAATCTGTATTTAACTGGCATTTTTGAAAGTTCATCTTCAAAATCTTAGCACAAAATAGAACAGATAACAAAAGCTTAACACAATTTTGTGATCAACCTGCACAATCTCAGTTGCTCTATGTTTAATGTTCTCCACAAACATCGTTACTAAGTGATCTGGGATCTTCAAATATGTCTGCTGAGATAAAACTTGAATGATTTGCTATTCCACATTTTTAGCGAGGTGCTGTTTATACAAAGATATTGCCTAAAGACAGCAGCCCAGAAGACAGCCCTCCTTCCTGCACATTTGATGTTTTTAATGCAGACCTAATGACAAATGATCTTTTTACATTAGGTCGTGCTTTTGAAAAACCACCAAATGCTGCAATGATCTAATTCATTTGGGGACAATCAAATATTTTTCATTTTATGCTGTTGACATCTCCCAGATCTTCCAGGAGAACTAGAAATAGCTCTGCTATAGTAGAAATAACTAGAATTTCTAACTCCACTAAAAAAAAAAAACAACAAACAGCACAGCTGTCCGCTAATAAAAAGCAAAATAAAACAAAAAAATCTTCAAGTGGGGATCAACACGTAGCATTATCAGCACAGAAAACATACTTCAGGTAAAGTAATTAAAACAAAAAACACACAGATTATAGCAAAACAACTTCAAATTTCTGTTGCAGGCATATAACTCTCCTCTTCAAACTTATTATATATGGGAAACGTTCTCAGTTCATGGAATCCATCGTAGTGGTGTAACCTCATGAAGACTTATAGGTCAATCTTCAAGAAGCAGTCTGGCTCTTATAGTCACCCATTTATTTCTATTTGCCTTCCTCAAATATTTGTGTAAAATTAAACCCTTTGGTGTTAAACAGAATTGTGAAGCTTTTAGAGTTGCTGATGTATCATCCCGTATTTAGCATAATTGTTTGAGAATACTGAGAAATTCCTGTTGCTTGATCTACATTCTTCTACTTCACTTTCATGTCCTTGCTTACAAAGTTGTAGCATTTAAGAACAAGAATACAGAATTATTATTATTATTATTTTTAATTAGCATAACATAACTGTAATTGACCAACCTATTTTCAAGGGCAAAAGATACAATGTAAAAGATATAAATACAGGAATTAAAAGCGAACATTAACAAATATTAACAAAAACACTTTAGAAACTAAATCAGCTCATGTTTCTTATTCTGTAAAAAAACAAGCAGAAGCCTGTCCTAGTAACTGTTTTCCTGAGGCAAACATTTCACTGTGTTTTATTGAGGAGGCCTCTGTGGGCTGTTGTCCCATGGTCAGATTCTTCTGAAAATCTGCACCCAGACATGATTTTATTGACTCTCTTGGAAGAAGACATTAAAGACTGCTATTTCACAGAATGGCCAGGGCTGGAAGGGACCGCAAGGATCACAAAACTCCAACCCCCTGCCCCATGCAGGGCCACCAACCTTCCAATCTAATACCAGACCAGGCTGCCCAGGGCCCCATCCAACCTGGCCTTGAACACCTACAGGGACAAGGTACCTACAACCTCTCTGGACAGCCTGTTCCAGCACCTCACCACTCTCTCTGTAAAGAATTTTCCCCTAAATTTCCAACCTAAATCTCCCCTCCCTCAACTTAAAACCATATCCCCTCATCCTGCAATTTTTAAATACTTACATGAATATGGGGAGGGAAGAATAACAAATTCCCTAAAATTAGGGAAAAAAAATGCAATACACAAGCCCAAATTAATTAACCACTAACAGAGCAGTAGTTATTTCTCACCTGGTATTTTCTTGTAGAAAGGGCACTGTTTTTTCCTTACTCCTTCATCTGTAGTAGATGATTCTCTAAATCTTTTTCTCCACTTTCGTTGGCCACCAGAAGTTACATTTGCAAAGCCTCCATCTTTACTTGAACTTTCTTTAACTGCTTCTAGATCCTCCACAGATTCTTCAGCTTTCCTTTTTTGCTGTCTGGGCCTCTTTCCACTGGGAGCTACTGAACTCGGTATCTGCTTTCCCTCACTCAAACACGCCTCTCCTTTGCTTTCCTCTTTTACTTTAGGTTTTAACCCAAAGAAAACACCAATGTCCATTTGTTTGAGTTCTTTGGCAGGACTGGATTTGGCATTCATACTTGCTGAGGAACGAGATGAGACTGTTTTAGAGATGGGGCTGGGAAAGCACTTACCAGTTGAATCAAGATTTTCTTCTTTCTTCAACACTGGCTGCAAACTCTCTTGGCAAGCTCCTTTTTCGATTGCATCAGCAGTCATTTTATCTGTATTAGTTACAACAACACTTGGGCTTCTCAAAACCTTATTTTTCTGAGACAGAGGCAATCCAGCACCTTCTGTAAGCAGCTCTGGTTGTGTATGAGTAAGACCCGAATACACAGAATCCAAAGCACAAGTGCCCCTGTCTTGTGACTCTTTATTACCTGTGT
This sequence comes from Perdix hodgsoniae, assembly GCA_035772895.1. Classification (NCBI taxonomy): domain Eukaryota; kingdom Metazoa; phylum Chordata; class Aves; order Galliformes; family Phasianidae; genus Perdix; species Perdix hodgsoniae. The sequence continues at coordinate 4,477,809 of JAPSGF010000013.1, forward strand.
TAATTGCAGGGGAAATCAATCCTGGCTGTTGAAACTCCTCATTGCAATTAAGAGGAAAAGAGGATCCTGCTGATAGCATCACTTGCTGATTATCTACACATGGAGAATTACAGCATTTGCTGTCCACATAACTCTGAGAAGCACTTTTTCCACTATGATACAAACAGATTGATGTATTTATTTCTTCACGGTGTTGCTGTTTAAATTTAAAAATTTCAGCATCAGATTCATCACCATCAAAGTTTGGGACTTCGAGCAGTTTATTTTGTGATGTTTTTATTTCCTTCTCTTCCTCAACTTCACCTTCACTTTCCTCACAAGTACTTAGTGGAGAATACGAAATTTCCCAGTCACTGAAATCAGCTTTTGACTGTAGTAGGCTTGGCTGACTTGTATCTTTTTGACTACAAAGATCTTCTCCCGAAACACTTTCTTGTGAAGATGTAAAGTCATAAAATTCAAATTTACAGCTGTTATCTGTGGTTTGTGTGAGCTGAAATACTTGTTGAGGCTTTTGAACATCTGCAAAAGAGGAAGTACTTTCACTGGTTATATTTAGAGACTTCCTTTGTGCTGAATCCTGTATCTTTGATGTACACTCATTATCCGGGACATTTTTTAAGTTCTTACATGATTTCTCAGTCTGTGAGACTTCTACATGACTTGGAAAACAGCTGGACTTTGCAGTAGAAGAACATGTCATCTTCCTCTCCAAAGTGTTTGCTGTAGAGTTCACAAGATATTCTCCTGCTCTGCTTGCTGCAAGTAGAAAATGGCTATAGCGCTTGTAGTGAGATGGAATGGTAGATGTGCACAGTAAACCATCAGGACACTCTATGAAAAAACAGTTCAGCCAAAAAGTAACATTAATATCTTTGTAAATGTAGTTTGCATAATTATTACCTCAAATAAAAATCTCACAAGGCATACAGTTTTAAAGCTTTTCTTATAAATGAAGTTATTTGAGGAAAGAAGGCACAAGTATGATGTAATTGTCAGGCTGCCACATCTCCTGTCCCAAGCTGGCATGAAATGAAAGATTTTAGGTTTTCCAACCTGATATTAGCACAGCACTGTGCCTGCATTAATTCACCTTCCTAGCAAGATGAATATGTTACCCTGTTTCAGTACTGTATTTACTAATGTGCTACGTGGCCTCTAGTTTAGAATTCTCATGTACAAGGAAGGCTCCGGTCAAAAGTGCCCAAAAAGGCTAAAACACGTTTCAAAACAAACCAAATCTAGGTTCTGAATCTACTGTTAAATTCCATTTAAAACTGTTTGCTAGGTAACATTTTAAGAAGTAGTCAGGTTTTTACTTATGTGTAAAAAGTACTCAGGATTCAGATGCCAACAACAGATCTGTGGCTGTTCCCTGAACACTTTTTGTTGACAGTTTGCTAACCTAACTTTTGAGAATTTTAAGACAGATGCAAATCAATGAGGATTTTTTTTTCCCATTAACTATAGGAGGAAGAGATGGAAATTAAGCGTAGCGCATCTGCCTTAAGGTAATACCACCATCAAAATCAGGCTCAATTTTAATTGTTCTGAAGAAGAAACTTCAAGAAAAGTAAAAAAGATATGAAGAGGGAAGTGATAGTTACTACAGCACAACAATATGCATATAGGATAGTAAGATTTATTTCTAAGGAAAAAGAAATTCTGAGTCAAAAGCTGCGAACCCTTAAATGAAGGTGTCATGGTTTTACGTTTTTTGGTTTTCAGTATTCCACATCATGTGGTGTACTGGAACTAAAGTGTTAATGCTAGAAAATCTGTCACGGCATTAACTAGATCAATCTATGCCTGTGACAGAAGGATATTTCCCATTATTTTACAATGGTAGACACGTGTCCTCGATTTCTTCCTTAAGCCAATGGAAGTGGAACTTGTTAAACAATCATGAATCTTCATTAATGCTCCACATTTTTTGAGATTTTCATATCAGATTTCCATGTTCTTCACAAAGAACTGAAAATTCTATACAAGAACATTTGAACCACATGAAAACCACAGCTTATAGCAGCATTATCTGCGTAACATATTTTGCTGAAGACTTCTTTCTTACCCTACTCCTACCTTTTTCAACAGATCCTGGAGTATCCAAACATTCAGCAACGTGCCAGCGAGGTGTCTGCACAACCAGCAGGGAGAAGGGCATCTGACAGCTTGGGCAATATCCATCACAAACCAGCCTTCCGCTTGTTGAGCCCTGTTCTGTCAGGCTGCTCAGGCTCTCCTGAGTGTGCACACTGCTGTCATCTTTACATGGATCCAGGTCCTCACTCGGCCTCAATCTCTGCTCGCTTTTCTGAGGAGTATTATTTTTATCCACAGATTTCTTTTTGTTTCCATTTCCCTTTCTTTTCGGCCTGCATCTGCCTTTGGTCACTGTCTGCATGGACACAGAGGTACTGTTTGAGTTACTCTGTGGCTTTCGCTTCCTAATCGATTTGTATTCCCAAATGTCCTCTTCCAATAAAGCATCTTCAGACATGGCAACATACGAAATATTGTCCTTGCGCTTGAGCAGCAGTTTACAAATGTAACTTTCCTACTGTTGATACGTTTTGTCTTCCAGCAGTGAACGGGAGATGGAAGAAAAGCAATCGAACCCCATTCTACAAAAGCATCACTGTGCCCCAAGCCAAACAGCAGTCCCTGATGGGACAGGAGCATGGTGGATCCTATCCTGAGAATAATTTAGCAAGCGCCTCTCTGAGTATCTGCAACAGCTGTTAAACAAGAGCAGAATCTGTCAGATGCAGAAGGAATGGCCGACAGAGCCATTTCCTCCAGCCCTCCCCTCAAACCCCCAGCCGGGCCTGGGGTGCCGCTCTCCCCGCACCCCTGACCGCCTCCGAGAAAGATTTAAAAGAAAAATGTGACTTCAGCTCCGAGATCGCTGCCACGAGCCGCCACGCAGCGAAGACCGTGGTGAGCAGGGAGCCGCCGCGGCCCCGCGCTCCGCTCCCGCCACCGAGCAGCCGCCTCGCTACAGGCGCGCGCCGCCGGCCGGCACGCACAACCCCGTCGGCGTCCGCAGTTTCGTCACCTCCTCTGTCATTACACCTCTCCCCGCTCCGAAAAATTACAAGAAAAAAAAAGCAACCTCAATATTAGGTCCCGATACATCTCTGTTGTGGCGTATTTTGCGCTTAAGAATAAATTAAAAAAAAGCTTAATAAGCGGGAAAAAAAAAAAGGTGGTGGTGCTGAATCTGCTGGACAGGAATCACCGCTTGGGGTTTAGCGCGCAGTTTCCCTCACGAATGTGCTTCTGCGAATTGCAAAAGCCGGGTGAAAAATGAGAAATGAATTTAAAAGTCCCTCCCTTTAGGAAAGACGAATCTCCTTGTGTTTGTGTTTAGCGTTTTTGTTGCTTATTTTGCTTTGTTTTAATTACAGCTTTTCTATCCCGGGCCGAATGTGCGGCGGCGAAAGTGCAGGCCAGTAAACAGCGGCGGGCTCGGCCGGGAGGCGCCATGGCGGCGGAGGGCCTGGCGGGGCTCCTGCCCGCACAGACGCAGCTGGAGTACGCGCTGCTCGACGCCGACACCCCGCAGGAGAAGGAGAACCTGGTCTACCAGTACCTGAAGAAGATGGACAGCCGGGAGCGGGACCTGACAGTGCCCGAGCTCGGCGGAGGTGGGTGGAGGGACCCGGATGCGCCGCGGAACCAGCGCCCCGTGGGCTGGTGTAGAAAAAGGCATTTTTGCCGGGCAGCGGGCTCCTGAAAGCACGGGAGCGAAGGAGAGAAGAACCTCTTTACGAGTGTCCCGCTTGCTACCGCTTGTAAAAATGCCTTCTTTAAAGCCTCATCCTGAAGCTTCCGATAGCTTTGTTAACTTTTTTCTTTTTTTCTTTTTTTTTTAATAGAGGCTTTCAGGGTTTTTTTTGCAGGAAATTTTCTTTTGGTTCCTTTGGTTTTGCTGCAGCTCTTGCCCTTCCATTTCAGGCCTTTCTGAATACTCTCTCACCCCATGACCCATTTGTTCTTGCTGATTTTTGTGTTCCTGATAAAGCATTTTGTGCTGGAGGTGCCATCCTGGTTCAGTAGTGTTCCAAGTGTTCCATTTCCCCCTTTCCATATTCCTGTGACTCTTGTGCAAAGCATTCATCTTGCAGTTCCTTCTCTGGGTGTTCGTGGCCTTAGTGATGCTTGCTGGGGCTGTGAAAAATGAGGGGTTGCAAGACAGAGACCCAAACATATAAAATACAGGATTAACATTATACACGTAGCATAGGAGTGAATTCTGACTTCTAACCCCTGTGAATGCTTTCAGTGGCTGGATTTGGCTTCCTGAATTGAAGCTTCACTATCGTTAGTAGTGTTTTGCTTTCTGTATTCTGTCAAAGCTTCTGTTCTTCTCTAGAGATGAGACCAAATAAGTAGCCAACACTTTTTAATTCCAGTATACTTTAAGGGAAGATATTTCAATTCTAGTGAAAAGGGAAGTTATGCCATTAAAGCAGTCTGATCTTCTTTCAAGAAGCAAAATGTAAAGCCTCACTCTTGTACTGCAGAAATGCATGAATTGAAATTAATTAGTCTCCAAATCTGAATATGCATACATTCGTGTTGTATATATGAATATACATCAATACCTACTCTGGCTGTGTATAGAGAGGCCAAACTTCCTCATACTGAAGCAGAAAACAAAGCTGCTTACTTGAGTAGCAATGACTTCTGGAGCACTGAGCTCATAGTTTACTGAAAGTGATGGGGTAAAGGTTCTGACTGCTTTCAGATTATTCTGAGTACATTTGTGCACTTCAAAAAAAAAGAGTCCTATAAGAATTGAGTTTAACTTCACAATGTATCACATCTGTTTTTCCTCCTTCCCCCCCCCCCCCCCCCCCAATGTTGAGTGTCTAACAGTTATCTAAGACATTCGTATCTCAACACCAGGATCAGAGTAATATCAGTCACCCATGAGAAAGCACTGCCTTCATGTTTCAGATCAAGTAATAAAAATAAGTGTCCAAGTATGCTTCCACCTCTATCTGAAAGGCTTATAGTTCTGTCACCTGGGAAGTAATATTTCATATCTATCATTTCAGGTTGTTTAAAATGAAGGTCAAAACTAAAAAGGCAAAAATACTGAAATCATCTCTGAAAATGGTTCTTTACAAAAATGTTGTAAAATGAAGAGTTTGAGTTTTTATTCTGCTTGCATTGATGAGTTTTTAAAGTAGTTAACACCTATGACATTGTTAGGTGTTGAGTAATATAGATTCTTTTAAAATGTATGGAAATTGTTCTGCAGCTTGCATCTTCTGGCAATTGGAAGTACAACTTCTGTAGTTAAATAGGTACTTTTTAATGTTACATTAAATGTCATAAAAATGTCATTTAGTAAGTTTGAATATTTGTGTAATATAAGGATGAGTTTGATAAACATAAGACTTCTGTTTTGCTTTTCTACTTGGTAGAAAGAGATGGGGTTGTTTGCCTTAAGTGAAATGTACTAGAAGCATTATGTTAGCATGCCAGTTAGATACAACTGTCTTCTTTTCCCTGCCCTTCCTCTAACTGGCTGTCTCTGTTCTCTGTGCAGATCTACAGTGGTTAAACACTGAAGGTCCCATTTCTCTTCACAAAGACCTTTGTGGAAAAGTTGTGGTGTTGGATTTCTTCACTTACTGCTGCATCAATTGCTTGCACCTGCTGCCTGATCTCCATGAATTAGAGCACCAGTACTCTGATAAAGGTAAAGGAGCTTTGGCTTGCACAGAATAGAGTTTCCTGGCAGCATTGCAGGTGGAGTAGCTGAGTCACTTCAGTTACTAAACAGCTGGCAGCATTTCAGGGATACCTAAAAATGTCTCCTAATCTTTTAAGTACCCTGACAAAGGTTACTGGCTATACTCTCATCACATTTTTAGGTGGGGTTAAATATGGTGTTTCTTTAACTATACAGGCACAAAAGACACGATGCGTGTCTAAAGCATGAATCTGATATCCTCACAGGACTGTTTGCAAAATGCATGGATGTAAGTAACAGGCACAAAGTTGCTGTATGCACATTTTTCTTTACAAATCAACTCTGAGCAGGACATGGTTTAGTCTGTTTCTTTTTTTTCTTTCTAATTGAAATAAAAAAATACATAAACTTGGTTTAGGATTTTTTTTTTGCATCATCTTATTTTCAATTAGTAGCCATCTACCCTGAGAGAGGTGATTAAGCTCTTAAAGATTTAAAGTTCATATCTGAAATAAAGCCCATCTCTCTCTGACTGAATGAAAATTCAGGGTAATTACTGTTTAAAATTTAGTCTCTTGTCATTCTGATGACTTGTCGAGAAGTGTTCTTACACAGGAACATATCAGCTACTAAATTAACTTGTATATTTTAGTAGACTAATTAGATGAACAGTGTTACTTTCAATAAAATATTTTAAGGACTGACACAGTAAACATTACTTTAAGGTTTACATCTTTGATCCTACAGAACCATTTCTGATTTGATTTTCATTTTGACTGTATTTTCACGTTTCCTGTTTTTATTAGAAAAACAGATGAGTGTCATTGAAATTAAAAGTTCATTAACTTAGTTCACCCTGTATTTAGGTTTAAATAGTGCTTTACAAAAGAAACATTAATACAAAGTAAATAGAATAATTTACCTGCTTTGAAAAAAATTAACTGTTTGCTTTGGAGAAGTTTGAGAACTAGTATATTATTCTACCCATGAGGAACTTCATTAAAGTAAAACTCCTTCACAAAAAACAAGCTATGAAGATGTTAAGAGGAAAGCAATGAAGAAATTATAAAGGGATTGCTCTGGATGTCAGGCATGCTGGAAAGAAGGTCTGCTCCAAGACTTCAGAAGATGGCATTGATCATTGAATTGATAACATTTTTAAACAACACACATTCTAAAACGTAGTGCTGTTGCACTAATATAGCAACCATCCCTGATTAAAAAAAAATAAACTAAGCTGTTAAATCTGTTGGTAACAAAAAGCATTATTTTAACAACCTTGTACAAAGTACTTTGCTGTTAAGTTACAAATGCTTTTTAGATTTGAGATATACAGGAACTGGAATTTGGAAAAAGATGTGTGGGATGGAAGTGAAAAGAATAAGTAGAAAGAAATGAGAGCAAGTGTGTAGGAGATAAAAGTTACCAGTCACTAAGAGATGAGGGAAAAAGCCAGCTTGAGAAACTTGAGAAAAGTAAAGGCTGGAAGAATAAGACTAAAGTAGAAAGGATGCTGGGCATACCAAAAATACTTTTAAAATACTAAGATAAGAACTTTTTTAGCATTTATCTTGATGCCAGAGTTTCATTCTATTTTAATCTGCTGCCTTCTTTAGTTAATGGAAATTTATTGCCCCTTCAGAATATGGGGGACAGATTCACTTTCACTTCGGTTGGTTTCCCCATCTCTCACCTGATAATTACAAAAAATCTACAGGATTTACATGCACATTTCAATTACATATTCAGCAGAAGAGTCCTGATCCAGCAGACAATGTTATTCAGAGAGAAAAACAAGTATTTTACTCTCACAGGTTACTTCATAGTACATTTGGGTCTTTAATCTGGTGTTAGAATAGCTAAAGGAGTGTTTCTCCATATTTCCACATGACTGAGAAAAAAACCTTAATATTGCTATAATTTGCAGCAGCATCTTTTTGTGCTTAATTTTTCGTGTTCTAATTATTTTGTCCACGTGGTTTAAACCCTGTCTTGCTGGAAGAATGTAGAAACAGTCAAAATACAATCATTAGATAAGACATCTAAACAAAAATCTGGAAGTTCTAGCATGATCCTAAGCCATTAAGTATATCTTTGCACACAGTTCTATTGTCTGGAACTTGAGATTTGTCTCAAAGACTGCTTTCCATAGGATTAAATGTCACCTAGCATCTTTATCTGATCTGTTCTTGTTGCTATCTTCAGTGGAGCTATTTCTGTTTTTCAAGTGGCATTCAGAAAGTTATTTTAAACCCCAGTGCATATCCAGTTCATGTTATCAGCAGTCCAGAAATTACTTCTATAAGAGGGAGTACTTTCTAATATTCAGAAATAGCTTGGCATAACTCCAGTGTTATGCTCTGCTATAATCCTTCAAATAGCATTTTAAATAGTGTGCATTTTCTTGTATCAGTGTAGCATCTGTTTCCACAGAAGTTTTCTTCATGAGGGACTATTATAATGTCTGTGCTGTACAGGTATCAAGTAAGTTATCCTTCCAGCCTTAATGATATTTTTGATGGACATATACAAGCACTGCTACTGATTTGATTATAGTGAAAGTGTTTAAATTGCTGTTCAGAGTTTCAGTTGGTGATACTAGAATTTGAGTTGTCTCACACTGCAACATGCCATGCCTACTGGATTGGCAACAGCAGTACTATTTCTTTGGTTTTCTTGATTCTTTATCCATGACCTTGTTTTATGCAGCTCGTGTGCAGAGCTTCACCCTTCCTTGCTTCCAGAAATGTTGCTACTCCTCCAGTTGCTGTTCTTCACTATTAATACTGCTTTACAGCTGAGGAGAAGAGCCAAAATAGAAAAATAAGTCTCAATTTCTTTGTAAACAAATAAAAAGCAAGTCAAAGAAACCAATTTAATCTTTGTTTTGTTTTTGTTTTTTTTAAGGAGGAAACAAACTCCTCTGAGCTCAATAATCCAACTGTTTAAGTCATGAAATAATAGCCTCTTACATTTCTGACACAAAAATCAAAATAATTTACTTGAGATAAAAATTGAATGAATTGTGCTGCCAAAACAATAACAGCTCTGGCAGCCCTACACTTTTAGAGCTCATTCATCAAGTGCTAGTAATGCGGTGTGCACTGCTGCAGAAAGTTTCTTTCCTGGAGCAGGTGTCAGACAACCATAATGTACAATAGGATGCTTATTCTCCTTTCATAGAAGGATTATTTATGCTCTGGCTTTGTACACTATAATATTTTTGCTGCATTATTTGCGGTAACAGTTGTTCAGTAATCCATATTATATATTGGTTTAATCTTTAAAGCCTCAAAAGAAAAAACACCACAGAAAACCCCACCTAAACAACCAACCAAAAGCAAACAGTAATGCAGGCATTGGGAGCAAGGTATGGTAGAATTCTTTACGTCAGGAATGCTTTAAGGTAGAATTTGGATTTCTGCATTGTAGAATAGAGCATGATAAATCCCCATTTCACAACGAGTGTTCATGGAGGCTGGGAAGAAAACACACTGTTAGGTTTAGAAATAAAACATTGGGTTGGTGGCATAGATAGGAGCATGTTGCAAAGCTTTAAGGGAGTGTAATGGCTTAATATCTGTTGATTTGTAGAGATCTTTAAGTGCAAAAGGAGAAAAAGGGTTGACATCTTTGCAAAAAAATATATTAAAAAAATATCCACTGAGCAACACAGGAAGAAGAGATTTGCAGGTGTGCTTTTAGGTAGTCTGAGGGAGAGCAACCTAAAAGCAGCTGCTATCCTGAATTCAAACCAACTGGATTGTGGATAACTGTTCTGGCAGTAGGCCTTGAAGATTTGAAGTCCTATTGGAAAGAACAGTGGCAAAATATAGCAAATACCTGGGGGAAAGCAGTCCAAGATTTCTTAACTCAAAGGAGTTTGTAACAAAGTATTCTTCCTGTGCCAGCAAAGTTAAGGACTGTAACATTCAGAAGAATAAGTCGCAGTTTTCCACTAAATTAATTAAATTCAGCATTGCCATAATATGGGACTGATTCTTGAATAGGAGTGATTTTGCTTGCTTGAATCGCCTGTCTGGTCAGAAGTCATTAGGATGACGGAACTTAGAGCAGCAGAGACAGTGGGAGAGCTCCCTGTGACAAAACAAGCAGTAAGTTCACCAGAAATATGATTTCATGTAAGCTCTTTCAGATTAAGTTTATGGGAACTGATGAAAGTTTAACTCTGTTGTAACAAATGGTTATTTTCAAATAAGTGCAAAGTAGTCTTTTAGTTACCTGCCACTACAAGTAACTGAACAGTTCGTGCTCTGAAGTCTCACTGAAAATTTGCTAAGAAAACATTTGAAACTTCCCCAATTTAGTGACCTTTACCATATTTAAGTCAGCATCTAATAAAGGCACTTAGTTCCTTAGGAATTCACACTGCATATCTGCTTTTATCCTTTTAACCTCTAAATTGTAGCCTCCTTATGTAAGTTTAATAGCTGTTCAACCAAACCTATTTTGCCCATGGTAGTACAACACACCATTTTTCACTGTAATATTTGAAGAAGCACAAATTAATCCAAGATGGAATCTAAGATAAATGTAATTTAAGAACCTCATTAAGTTCTTCAGGACTCCACATCAGTTGCCTATTAAAGTTTAAACATCAGCAGAACTGGATTTAGGTTGGATAATTTTTCCTTTTTCACCCCTGACATCTGTAGGGTCTCCACATCTTTTTGTGACATTACATGTATTGATGATAAAAATATAGAATTCACTATTATAATCAGTATCTGAGGGAAGGAAAGAAACACTACAGATATTTCAATGCAGGCAGTGAAAAAATTCATAGATAGTAAATATTTGCATAGATATGACTGGGAAAAAAGAAAGCACATGCTGCTATTAAATTATTTTTTAATTTAGTAAAATTAACTAAAGAGGTTGTTAACCATAAGGATATTCCCCCTTCCCCATTTAATTTAGCCTCTCTACTCAACACATAAAGATAAAAAGAACATAGCTTTTTCTTGGATAAAGTAGTAGAATGATTCCAGTTACCCATGGTTGTAGAAAGCTTGCAATATCCTTAAACACAGGTGATTTTACAGTACATAGTAGGATGCAGCATGTGGTATGCACAGTAGTAACAGCAGAGCAGCAAGACCCCAGGCTGTAGCAAGTGAGGATCCTCTCAAATAGAACAGCAGCAGTCACAGAAATAAAGGAAAGAAGCTGCTTACCTTCAGGAGGCCTCAGGTACACAGTAATCTGCAGCAAGACAGCATTGCCTTCCTGGCCAACCTTTAAATGAGGTCTAGGAAGCAGTGGATCCTGGCTACACCCCTTCCAATCATTCAGGGGTACTGCTTGCACCTGAGCTCTCCTGGGTTGGCTCTGCCTTCCTACCAGGTGCTCAATCACTGGTTCAAGCTGACTTAGTATTTCCACTACATAGGGTTAACATCAAAAGATTTCAATTAAATCAGCCCTTTGGGTTTAAAGTTATTAAAGTTTAAAGTTATTGTACTGCAGCTTTTTACAACTGCACGGTTGTTACTGTTGTTATCTTCCTGGCTTCAGTAACGAAAGATCTTCTGTGTCTCATTCTTTTCTGATGGCTGTGAGCAGCAGATTCTAGAAATGGAATGTTCTGAAATTTAATCAAATGTCATGGTTCAGATAGTCTCATTTATTTTACTCGCATCTCTGAATTTTGAAATAAAAATAACCCAAAACCCAAATCATCCCAGATTTGACAAGTTACTTTGACTGTATCAACATGATGTTTATGGCTAAGTATTCTTTAAGCAGAAAATGAAATAAAATATGTTGTTGATGTCATGTACATTGCTCATTTAATTTCCAAGAGATTATGCTAGCAAACAGAATTGAAAGCACTGAAAAAGGATCCAGAGTTATTTGTTGGAGTGTTTGAGGTTTTTTCCTAATAGGAAGTACTGAAAAGTGCCTTTGCTGAAGCAGGGTCTTTGTTCTTTTTCTGTTAAGTAGGTGGGGGGGTGTAAAATTTGGGACTGCTGATGAAATTATTTACATGGAGTGGAAGTATATTTATTTTTTGTCATGCAGAGGAAAGCTGGTGAGTTCTGAACTGTAGATTTTCTGTCTGAGTTTCACTGAAGTGAGAAAATAAACAAGCAATTCAGTTGTGTGCTTTTTGATCAATTTATGGCTGATGCTGTCTATTCCACATATACAAGCTGAATTATATTATTTTATGCTTATCCAGCACCTTCATAGAATCAGAGAGTCCTAGAATGGCCCTGGTTGGAAGGGACCCAAGAATCATCAAGTTCCAAACCCCTGCCACATGCAGGGCTACCATCCTCCAGATTTAATACTAGACCAGGCTGCCCAGGGCCCCATCCAGCATGGCCTTGAACACCTCTAGGAACCGAGCAGCCACAGCCTCTCTGGGCAGCTGTTCCAGCACCTCACCATTCTCATAGTAAAGAACTTCCCCCTGATATCCAAACTAAATCTTCCCTCCTTCAACTTCAAACCATTTCCCCTTGTCCTGCCATTACATATTCTTTCAAAGAGTTGATTCCCCTCTGTAGGCTCCATTTAGGTACTGAAATGCTGCAATGAGGTCACCCCACAGCCTTCTTTTCTCGAGGCTGAACAAGCCCAGCTCCCACAGCCTGTCTTTGTAGGGGAGGTTCTCCAGTCCCCTGATTATCTTCATGGCTCTCCTCTGGACCCTCTCCAGCAGCTCTCTGTCTTTCTTGTTTGGAGGCTCCAGACCTGGACACAGCACTCCAGATGGGGCCTCACAAGGGCAGAGTGGAGATGGACAGTCACCTCTCTGTCCCTGCCGGTCACCCCTCTGCTGATGGAGTCCAGGTTACCATTTCCTTTCCGAGCTGCAAGAGCACACTGCTGGCTCACGTTCAGTTTTTCATCCACCAAGACCCCCAAGTCCTTCTCCACAGGGCTACTCAAGGTGTACTTTTCCCAGTCTGTATACTTATCTGGGGTTACTCTGACCCAAGTGCAAAACCTTCCACTTTGCTGTGTTGAACCTCAGCAGTTTGTCGAGGCCCCTCTGGATGGCATCCCTTCCTTCTAATGTATCAACTGCACCACTCAGCTTAGTATCACCAGCAAACTTGCTGAAGGTGCACTTGAGCCCATCATCGATGTCATTGATGAAAATATTGGAGAAAACCTTCATGCTAGGATTTCAAGTGCAGTATCTCTATACTACTGATCATCTCTATTAACCAAATACAGATATTTTGTTATAAACATTAAGAGGAGGGGTAAAAATTGAAGATTGACTTAATCCACTTTTTTTTTTTTTTTTTTAAGAAAAGAGTTGGGGCCTGGTATGTGATAGGCACTTTTTTCATGGTTTTTAGTGCTGCCAGCTTTATGTGAAACACAGGATACTGTTTTGATTTTAGGAGTCTGTGCCATTCCTTTATTTTTTGAAGTTCCACGTTGTAGTTGTGTTTCCTAGTTTACAATAGGAAAGTATTAATTTTCTGTAAACACCAGAATTGTGTAAAGGAATCACAAGTTAAAGAGATACAGTGAATACTTGAGAAAACACTGTATCAGTTGAACTGCTACAGCTTACTCATGATTATTTTCAAAGCGTTTTCTGCCTTAATATGCAGAGGTTAAGAAATTAAGAACAATTTATGACATATTATGCTTTTTATTTGTTCAACCTCTTCATTCTGAAATGCACTTAGTTATGTTGGAGGATAACTGCTTAATTTTTAATTTTTTTAATTTAAATACAAATATATTTAAATGTAATAATTCACTTTTCCTTTCAGATGGTCTTGTTATTATTGGTGTCCATTCAGCGAAGTTTCCAAACGAAAAAGTTCTGGATAGCATTAAGAGTGCAGTTTTGAGGTATGATATTGTCCACCCTGTAGTGAACGATGCAGATGCAACACTGTGGCATGAACTAGAAGTGTCCTGCTGGCCAACTCTGGTCATTCTTGGGCCTCGTGGAAACATGCTGTTTTCGCTTGTTGGAGAAGGGCACAAAGAGAAGTTGTTTTTATTTACTTCAGTAACACTGAAATTCTACAAGGAGAGAGGACAAATTAAAGATAACAGTATTGGAATAAAGCTATACAAAGACTCCCTCCCCCCTTCTCCCCTGCTGTTTCCTGGCAAAGTGACAGTAGATAAATCGGGAGAAAGGCTGGTGATAGCAGACACTGGACATCACAGGATTTTGGTCACTCTGAAAAATGGGCAAATTCTGCACACCATTGGAGGTAAGGTTATGTAAATTTTGTTACAGACTTTTCTGTTTAGGCTGGACTATATTCTCTGGTGTTCCTATGACCTAGTAATTCAGAAGCATTGGTAGAATTCTTTTTCTCAGAAATCACTTTTACTGGACATGGGAGAGAAAAAGCATAATACTATCAAGAAGAAACTCTTATGCAAATGGTTGAGTTACCTCTAATTTTTTTTTTCTTTGTTTCATTAACTGAGTTCTGTATTTTTATGTGACAGCCTATATGAATTACAAAAATACAGTTTTTCTTTCTTGTGAAAGAGCTTCAAATGCATTCAGATTTAAGTGATGTATATCCACATCTAGCAGCAAGATAGAGAAAAGAGATAAGAATGCTTCCCTTTCCAAGAGGAAAAAGAGAACATTGGATTATGGTGGTGGTGTGTTTCGGGGGTGCTTTTTGTTTGTTTGTTTTTGAATGAAGAGCACCTCTCAGTAGGATCATCAAACTCCCTATACCAGTGGCACAGACAGTGCACTGAGTCATTATCCAAGTGAACCTTGGTCAAAGCATCAGTCTCAATGCTCTTCTCCTACAAGAAACACAAACAGGATTTATTATGACAGGAGTCAGACAGTTTGGTTTCTGTTTTGTATGTGAGCTGAAGTCTCTGCCAACAAAGTACCCATATGAGTGTTCTGGTATGTTCAGTAAAGAACAGCTTGGAGGGATGTGTCCTAATCTCTGGGTTGGTACTTTGGTTCCTGTGGCTCTGTGCTGTGTCCTAGTTACAAAGGAAAGACGAATCCAACACACTAGTACCTCAGTATCTCATGTCTGCTCAGGTCTGAACTGTATGCTGACAGTAAGTCGTAAAAGTTTGTGTATTTTAGTGACTCAGTTAAATGATTCCGTGGGCAGAAAATAGTGTAATTGAGTTGATAATACAGTAATAAATGTGGGCATGCACAAAGGTTGAAATTGCTATATTTGCATCATAAATCATGTTGCGCACGTAACTCATGAATTTAAATGTCTTCTGCTGACACACAGTGCTGATGCACTTTAAATGTTACTCCATCTGAAATACCGTGCTTACACTGATACTGCTTTATCAAGGTCGCATTCCTCTCTGTTTCTTCACTGTGCTATGCAGAAGGCTGTCACTCCATCATTCTCACTGTTCTCCCGTGTAATTTGTTGTGTGTCATCTTTTTGCTAAGTTTTTATTAGTAATGAGAAAGTGCTGCTCATCAAATACTGGTTTCATTGTATTTACAGTAAAATCGAAATCGCTGAAATGGAATTGAGGTTGGAATGTAAAACCTTTGCTGCTGACTTGCTTTGATGCAATTAGGAATAAATTTTAAAAAAGGGTTTTTGAGTGTTGTCTTCCTCGGTTACTGTTGCCTCTCAGCAAAATGGAACTGGAGCAGTGTGGACCCCTACTAAGACTTTTCTCTGAAAGATAGTCTTAAAGATGCAGAGAACTCATGGAGATTGAATTCAAAACTTAGTGTGGGGCTACAGCAATTACACATCACAGTGACTAAAATGAGGCTACACAAAATGTCCGTAATGTAAACTCTGCAAGGCACTATGGAAGCACCTTTTAGAATATGTGACTATCTTACAGGTTTAAACAGACCAGCTATTTTCGAGTTTCTTTTTCTAAAATGAATCTTGAGTTTGCTTTGTTTCATTTATAGGTCCAAATAGTGGAAGAAAAGACGGAAGATTTTCAGAGGCAGCTTTCAACTCACCACAAGGCGTTGCTATAAAAAATAATGTTATTTACGTAGCTGATACAGAAAATCATCTAATTAGAAAGGTAATTTTTCCGTAAGAAAATCTAATCTCTTGTGCCTTGCCCTACTTACTTGAAAATGTATATCAAGTGACTTATTCTACAGATACTCTCAACATCAAGAAGGAAATTTGGTCTATTAGCTTCCTAAAAAATGCTTTTGTATGGTGTTTTTTTGAAGGGCTGCGTATATCTTTTGTACTTCCTTTCAAATGAAGCTGTGCACTACTTCTAGTGAGTCTGACTTTCCTGTTATAAGAAATAACTATTCTTAGTGCTGGAAGCAGCAGTTGTTTTTGTTTCACTTCCAGTTGTGGCAGATTCTTATCAGAAGTTATTGTATTCCTACAGATTGATGGATATCTAAATGTTTGGTTCTACAATCTGTTTTAATCCATGTGGGTTTGCTTTGCACATAGAAATGTTGCATTTAATATTTAATTGGAGTTGGATCTGAAACCCAGTGAGGTCAAGCTTAGAATAATGAGAAGTTTGCTGAAGCAATATCGTATTACCTTGTTATTAAAAGAGAGATATTAGAAGTCACATACAATATAAACATAGGGGAAAAAAAGATAAATAGATTTGGGCTGCAGAAATAAAAAATATTTTTTCCTTCAGGGCATGAAATGAATTGCAAAAATAATTTGCTTTGTATAGATTATTTTATCAAATGATGAGAAGTAATTTACAGTATCTGAGCTCTTACAGCATATTCCTTTAGAAGTTTAAAGTAACAGTATCCATTGTCCATCTGAAACACTTGCCTAGAACATTTTAATGCTTTCTTCTAAAATTGCTGACCAAACCAGTGTTAAATTTTGACGCATCTGGAAGAGAAATGCACTCAGTTGTTTTTCCTGCTGCCTTACCTTCCTACCACCAGCAGAAAGCATGGTAAAATTAATGATTTTCCTTCCTAAGCAAATACCTGAAATTTATTAGGATTTGAGTTTTACTTGCAAAGGAGCACCATTTTTTACATAGATTATCTCAGATTATCTGTGTTACCTCTATATTAACTTCGTTTGCTGTTGTATATTTAGTGTATATAATTTTGCTTCTTACAGATTGACCTGGAATTAGAGATTGTGTCCACTGTAGCTGGCATTGGGATACAAGGTGTTGATAAAGAAGGTGGAGCAAAAGGAGAAGATCAGCCTATCAGCTCTCCATGGGATGTGGTCTTTGGAAATTCAGGTGCAATTTCAGTTGAGCTTTTAACAAAATCTCACACATGCAGAAGTGTTTGCTAAATGTTTTCCTGTTATTGTAGTAACCTGAAACATGAAATACGAAGATATAGACTGGTGGTTTCATCTTTATGAGTACCACCATTATTGGCTGAGTCTTAGTTTCTGATGTGAATCCTGAAAAAATGTGAGCTGTTAACCAATCTGAAGACACTCAGTCAAAATACAGAAGGAAATTGTGATTGCCTTTGGTAGGCCATTGCTTTATGCCAGGATGACTGAAGAAGCAGCTGCATTTTACAGGAAGTGGACATTGTCTGAAGTTCCTTTTCTTGACTGTCTGGACATCTCACCATTTGTAAATATTTGAGTTTAGGAAATAAATTTTATCTGATGACTTCTGCTTATTCCTGTTTAGTTGATGTGAAATTGTTAGACTAATAGATGGTGATAGATTCAAAGAGACAGAAGAAGAACACCTCAGAAAACACCTTCCAAGCATCAGGGGATAATAATGAAGTCTTTGCAAGATAAGTGTGTAAAAAATCATCTCCTGAGGATTTAAGTGGTTTTCTTTCCTGATCAACTTAACACAGTCCTGAGCCTGACATCACATAACTGACATGTTTTTAAATGCTATTAACTGGGAGTTAGTATTTTCCTTTCTTTTGTTTCCATTTCAGTATGATTTAGAGCTTGCAAATGCAAGTTCCTTAATGACAGAAAAATGATTGTCTGTGGCATAAAGCCTTTGCATCAGGGAGGTAAAAACACTCAAATTTAGTTTATGGGAATATGTAGCTAGTTCATGAATGCTGATTTTATAGTAATCTTAGGGTACAAATACATTGTCATTATATACAGTGTACTGCCAGCAGCCTGGACTACTACAATAAGCGATAGGCATCAGTGTTATGTTTAACGCTGTCAGTGACCCTTACAGATTAAGGGTCCTATGGAATCTTACTTAGGGAAAGCTGAAAGAAGATCTCACCAGATTTGGATTGCTGTTTATGATTTTTTCCCAATCTGATTTCACTTTTGTGATCCAGTAGACTGTTGTGTCTGAGTGCTATAGTTTTCATTTTATTGAACCAGCACTGAGCCAGCAACCCAGTTGCCATGGGATGTTGTTGCAGAGCTGTTTTACAGATCAGTAATGGAGGAGAATTCCAACTCAAAAAGTACTGCCCCAGTGGTTCAGAAACTTAATTCTGTTAACAGAACTATTCAAAATATACTTTAATTATACTTTGCCATTTTCATGGTGCTTTTTTTCCTGCATCTACCAGTAGCTGAGGATCTGTTGATACTTTTATTTTTGAGAGCTCTGATTGTTAAGTGAAATGTTAAATGATATGATTGTTATCAACATGAACACAGTAATCACTGAATTAGTCACCTGTAAAGGATTAGTCATCTGCACTGTTTAACATTGCTGAATTTTTATCAGTGTTTATATAAAAATCAGATTTTCTAAATGCACTGTTTTGAGACCAGTGTAGGTTTTTTTTTTGTATTCAGTCACATCCTACCAACCAGTTGGCTGCTTAGATCTCTAAAAAATATAAAACTTTGAATTTAAGAGGAGATTAAATCAATTTAATCTTCTTTGAGAGGAGAATAGGAATCTATCCTATTCCTATAGGTAAAATGGGGGGGGCTGCTTTTAGGAATTTTAAGAGTTTTGATGTGGTTTTGTGTGAGAAAGGCAAGGTAGGGAAAATGTAAATGATTGTAATATCTGCATGAATCTCTTCAGTAAAGTGTAAGTATGGGGAGTTGTGGAAACATGAGGTTATACTGAGTACTTTAACAGTAACGTGTCCCATAGCCCAGTGTCATCAAAGTACAAAAAGCAAACAGTTTGAAAATAACTTTGATACACCAAATCTGTTTTGGAATGCTTTGTTAATACTTAGTAAGGGAAGATACCACATACTGCCATATGTTGTACCTATGAAAAGAACGATCAAATTATAGATGACCACAGTGTGAGAGCAATCTTGTATTCCAAATCTTCCAGTGGGCAGGACAAAACTAGGCATGAAAAGGTTGGTAAAATTGGTAAAATTTCCTACTAAGAAGACTGTGGAGTCATCTTTTTGGAGGTACTGGAAAATGGGTTAGATGGTTGGTCATGAGCTGTAGATGTGAGGTGGTACGTAGCATCTCCTTGAATAAGGATAATGAACTAGATCTCTTTCTGAAGCCTTTTTAAGTCAGTGTTACGATGTGGAGGATTTGCTCTCTGTTCTCCTTGGAGTATGTGGTAGGCATTTACAATAACAGCTCTCAGAAAATGGTATAAAACAAAACTGAAGACTCCTTTTCACCATCCCAAGCTGCAGTACTTCAGCCATGCTCACCTACTTCAGCTTCCTCCTGCATTCCTTGGCTGAGCATGTTCTGCAGGCAGCTGCCTCAGTTCCTTCCCCTGCTGTTCCTGATAGAGCCTCCTAAAACAGCCTTACATGTCAGAGCAGCCTCAGGCTGGTCTTCTCAATGCAGCTTTCTTGAGGGGTGTTTATGATACTCATCTTATGGTGTCACATACATTTCATTAGATTTGTTAAATAAAGTTTAAAACATGTAGCTGGAGTTGAACTCTGTGCAGCAGCCTCTATGTTTTAAATTTTAGTGGGTCATTCTAGGGGGCTAAGCTTACTGGACTAAAATGGTATCTGTCAAAATGTAGACAGCACTAATGAGCAGTTGGTAGAAGAGCTTACTTATTCTTGGTGCATGTACAGTATTTTTGGGAGTGCCATAGAAATTGGAATGTTTTCAGGGAATCAGAATTGCAATTAAGTCACCATTTTCAAGGAAACTTTGGAAGAATCAAAGGAGTTTTGAACAAGTGAATGAGTGATGCTCACTGTAATGCTGTCTTAAGATGAAGCACAAAAACAACCAGATTGTGCACAAGGAGCCGGGACTGTGTTGTAGTTTGCAGCACATATGCCTTATGGCATGGATACAGTCATGAGCTGCACTGAGTTTTGTTTTGTTCTCCTTCGGTCTGTTAACACTAAAAAACTCATTAGGTAGGGTTTGTCTTAATGCAAGTTGCTTGAAAGTAGTAGGATGTTCTCATAAGGTTCATTGGGATGCATATGTTATATGGTAAACCCATATGAAGCTACCTTCTATTGGAAGTCTCTACCAAATAGAGAACTGTCCCTGGATGAATGAAGTAATTAATCAGTTTCCCAAATGACTTTTGTTTGCATCTGCACAGTAGTGCCCATTTCTGTAACGTAACTGCAAGCTGTGGGAGTCTGTGCGTGTTTGATTATGGTTCATTATTCCAAATTTTATAATTTATAATTCTGACTTTTGCCGGAACTGGAATGGCATATGGGAAATAGATTCATGTCTCTCTGTTTCCCATAGATCTATGTAATTTAAACTGTACAAGAAACGTTTTTTTCAGAATGTAGATTTATGGATATTACTTCTTTTAAACAAGTGATGCTGCTGTGAGTTTCCTTTCAATGCCCAAAGCCATGCTAATCAAAACATGAGAGGAGTTAAAAACAAAAAGATGAAAGTGGTATTAAACAGCTTTGCTGACTTTTTTCAGTGTCAGAGGGAAAGGTTACATCTTGAGAGATTAATTTTTTCCCTGTATCAATCAGATCTCATCCAAGATTGATTCTCCTACATAAAGTTTAGAGCAAGTACTGATCAATTTAAAGACTGCATTGTTTGCTTCATAAGTTTTTAATGTATTGTTTGTTGTGAGCTTAAATTCAGATCATGGTCTAAATAAAAGGTGCCGTGCACAGAACCAAGAAAAGCCCTCAGTTAATCCTCCAACTCTGTGTTCAGAAGTCATTATCACTTTGAGACAGTTGGCATAAAGGTGTGAAGTAAATACAAAGCTTAGTTGTAACATTTCAGTTGTCTCGTGGATTCCAGATGACATTTAGCCTGATTCAAAGCCCACTGAAGTCCTCAAATCTGTTGCTGACATCTGTTGTGGCAATACAGAAAATGGTTTCAGTGAATGACATTTTTTTGTGTTAATTCGCCTCTGCGTATACTTCAGTCAGACTTCTTAATTCCATATGCAGTTCAGTACTGTGTTTTCTGATCAGTTTTGAAAATCTGTATTCATAAGGATAAAGTTCTCATTTAATCAAATGAGCGAAACCAAAGACCTGAAAGGACATAATATCATCCTTATGAAAACCAGATGTATCCCCACTGGTAGACAGTTCTGTGTGATTAGAATTTGCTTTCTATACATTCTGAAGATAAAAATATTGGGAGGAAAAGTTAATGAAGGCATAGATAAGTTCATCTTCAGAGCAGATGCTACTATCATACTTTCAACCATCCTGACAGTACCTCCATGTACGGATGCTGAAACTTGAGGCAGAGGTTAAGTGACTGAAATACCTCTTAGTAGAAAGGTGATAAAAATGTCTTTCTAAGGTAGGGGGGTTAAGACAAACATTGTGCTGGGATTCAGATAGACAGTATCCTTCCTTGCCATCTTTAATTGAGGGTAAGCTTCTGTTTTGCCCTCCCCTTTTGAAAGTCTTGAATGAACTCCATGGATTAAATTCTGTTGTTGAAAGTGGTTCTGGAATTTGAATTGACTTAGATTATACAGGAAGTAGACAATACAGGGGAAGGGCCAGCAGCTTAAAAATACATTATTAAATTACTGTGTGCTTTTTTAGCTTTCTCTGTTGTCCTCTTCTATTTTTATTCACTGGGTGTTGAAAGCAAGTGATGCTTAAATGCACAGTTGATCTGAGTGTGAAATGTTCTTGATAGCTGCATTCTTGCTGGGAGGTAAAGGACAATGACCTGTGCTTGGTGACATAACTGTGTGTTTCACATTCCAAAATCCAGTCTTAAGTTGCATGATTGTATCCTATTTATAGATCCTCCCAAGCACAGTGTTAACCATGCTTTCAGTAAACTAACTGGAAATTTTTAAGTCAATGTGGATTTTTTACATAGATATTATTTAAGTGGAAGTACCATACCTTATAAGACTGATACAGTCTTTATAGCCCTTAAAGGGCAAAAGTACATACTGTTTTTTCCTGGTGTTCCCACTGGACAGTTATTTAGTACAAATGCATTCCCAGGGAAATACTCTGTTTTTTTTTCTGAATGATTCCTAGCAATTCTCCCCTAATTTTGCAAACAAAAAAATCAATAATCACTTCAGCTATAAGTAATTAACACTACCTGGTGAACTGTGTCTGAACTATATCTATCCTGGAAACATGCTTTTCTGCATGTCAGTTTTTTTTTCTCTTCTAGTTTGGTCTCATTCTGGCATTGAGGCTCTAGGCTCTGCTGTCTTGTGGAAGGAATTTTCCTTGGTTATGGAAATGAAAGGGCTCCGTCATGAGATCATCAGGCTTTAATTAGGAATCTTTTTTTTTGATGATGACTCAAATTCGAATTGCTCTAAATGTATCTTGCATATATGATATGACTGCATGATGTGTCAGTGAGGACTTAGTTGAAATACAAAAGGCCTTCTCATCTCTTCAGGGGTTTCCTGTGCAGAGTACGAGCTCAGAGATATCTATACCCAGCTTTGGGCATCATCTGCCTGTGTAGTCATGAATGGCATAGAAAGTCACATTAGAAACATTGCTGACATGAGACAGCTTTGTCAGTCTTCTCAAACTGAATCCTACATCCCTTTGTAAATGGTTGTTATTAAAGTGATTATGTGTTATGTATATGTATTATGTATATGTTAAGTGATTATGGTATTGCTGAATAGTAATACCAATAGACTTTAATAATATTTCATGTATTCACTATAGATTTAGAGCAAGAAATTAGATACTGATATTAGTATAACATGCCTTTGATAAGAACATGACATCTGTATCTGATATTTGTACCTGTAATGTTGGTTTCTTATACGGTTTCTTCCTTCCACATAGTGTAAGTCTTGTTTGTGAATTAGAATAATGCTAAAACTGTCAGATTCCTGAACACTTTTAGGATGTTTATTGGATGCTGTTTCTGATGTTAAGTTCCAGGTGAAGATCTGTGGAAAATAAACATCCCTGACAAATCTTACAGAGGCTTTGATGAGTATGTTAGGTCAGGATGAGTGGCTTTTGAGCTGGCCTGCTTTGATGCTGAATGCACTTTTCAATGTGGGAAGTTTGTTGAGGGGGAGAGCAGTGCTGACCTAAGCTGGAGTGTATGTGGTTGTTCTCTAACAAGAATGAATAAAACATGTAACCTATCTTAGCTTTTTTTTGTAGTTATGTAATGGTATCCCATCAGTAGATAAACTAAATTAGTATATCCGTGTTAAAAAAAAATGCCATCAGATCATAGCTGTTATTCTTAGTTCTCTTTTATCTCTCAAAGTTGAGCATCCCCTTGCTATTCATGTGCACGGATTTCCCTTGATTAGAGGTCAAGAGTAGTTTACTGAGGAGGAAAATTCTAGACGCATTTTGTTTCACGGAAGACTGTGCTGTTTGCATGATGCAGAAGTATTTGAAGGAGAACTGGATAGCATGGGAAAAAAAACCCACAAATTTTTCCTCCTCCAAAAAGGATGGTGTGTACATGCAACAGTCCAGACTTAGAGAGCTAAAGCATTTGTTTTTGCGATTTGCTGTCTCCGTCTCACTGGAAAAAGAACAGTGATTCTCTAGCTGTTGTGTTAGTCAGATTTGGATTTAGTTTGCAAAACTTCCACTGGCTTAAATGAGGACAAGACTTATATCCATATGCATACATATGCAGCATATGTGCCTGTAAGAGGAGGGGGCCATTGATCAGCCCTTTTTGCCTGTTGGGGTTTTGCGCCAGATGAGTGGACCAACAATCTTCTTTGTTACTATTGCATTTTTTAAAGATAAAATTAGTTGACACAAATTATATTTTCAAACTTCAATCTATTTAGAAAATATCAGTGATGCCAGCTGTGAGATGTGACTTTGATTTCCAGACTTTCAATTCTCAAACTGGAAGGAAGCAAAAAGTCACCACGGGAGCAACTGGAAGTGTGTGGTTGGCCTGGGAATGGAATCTCTTCAAGTAGATGTTGCCTGCTACAAAAGATAGTCTATTTGGTGTGTTCAGATTAGTGTCTTAAAAAGGTCAGCAGTATCCCTCAACTGTTTCAAATTGAGTGTGTGTACGAACAGGATTATGAGCTCTTTAAACACAGATATGTAATGCAGGCAGACTCAGGAACTTAAAAAGCGCTGAAATATCGTATACCGCATCACACAAATGCATTCAGAGCTCTAGTTTATTATTAGTGAATCTTTATAACATAAGTATATCACTTTAGTAAGCCATACTCTGCTTTGATACAGGCAGCACTAAAGATAAGAAAGTACATACCCTAATAAGGAGAAACTACACTGGATTTTTAGAGCAGCTCGAGATAGTTTGGAATGTGCTTAATTGAATAAATGTAAAAGAGTTGCTTTGTTCTTTTATGTTGTTTTATAATAAATTCTTTAAAAGTAAATTCTTTCCAGTCAAGGATGATAAGGAGTTATGGCAATGTTGGCATTATCATAACTTGAGCAAGCAGCTCTCCCCAGTTCCCTCCTCCTGTGAGAACAGTACAAGGATGACAGCGGTGCTGTGTCCCCAAAATGCTTTATCCTCAAATAAGAGTCTGAGGGTTTTTTGATTGTTTGTTTTAATTTCATAACGTATAACATTAAACTCTGTAGTGTCAGGGCCACTGTGTTTAAAAAAAAAAATAGTTTCTGTGTGGCCATTGGCATTGGTTTTGCTTTTCTGGTTTTGTGTAATTTTTTTTTTTCTATTAAATCTCTGACATATTTTCCACAACTCAACATGTTTGTACTGTTACTGTGCTTTATCCATTCCATTTAACTGCTGTCCAGAAGAAAATATTTGTTACAGCGATTGCTTCTTGTTGTTCTTATTTACTTTTCTTCTCTTGATCTCCAGATGAAGAAGGAATCCTGTCTCTGTTGATTTTGCATATTCTGTAAAATTTGAAATTAATATTTATACTTTTCTTCCTGTGTCTCATGTTTGATGAGCCTTTTGATGTGCAGAATTAGAGTGAATCACTTTTTTTGTTTCAACCTTATGGCAGTCACAGGGGAGCAGCAGTGGGTGGAATTACAGGAATTGGATTTTATGGAATAGAATTTTCTGAAGTGCTCAGCTCTGGTCTTACTCCTTCATTTAATTTTTGGGTGAAGTGAATAATAAGTAATGAACAAAGCCGTTTTCAACACCCCTCAGAATGAAAAATGCAGTACAGCAAGATGTAAAGCTTGCTTTCAGAGTTGACCAGTGATATTAGCATCGCTTTGGGATCCTTAAAATTGTAGCACCTGAAAGTGCAAACTGTGCAGCATAGACATAAAATCCTGGAAGTAGATCATGCACTTGACAGGAAGTTGTAAAATGTTTCCTTAGTCCTTTTCTCAATTAAATCTCTTAGAAACATGCTGGAACCAAAAGGGATTCTGTGTTTTGGGGGGTTTTGCTAGGTGTATGAGGAAGGGCACTGGTATTGCCAATGCTTTGATAATGTCCCTGATGACTGAAAAAATGTTTGTTTTCCAACTCATTTTGCAAACATTCCGTATCATTAAAAAGCATTCAGGTACTTCAGAAGTCTGACTTCTATTCTTGGAACTTCACTTTGAATAAAAAATATGGAAATATGTGGAAGTGCAGGAGAGGGTCAGCAGAGTTCATTTGATGACCATCTTGGAAATGTGTATCTTCATCCAATACGAAAGGTTGAACCAAAACTGCATTGTAGTCATACCAGTGCTGCTCCTAAGAGAGCTCACAGTGAGCAAATTGATGCTGAAGACGGGGTGCTGTTTTCTTCTGCTTGTAGTCTGCATTGCAAAGAAAGATTTAGGATTGAAGGAACAGCAGCAGAATATCAATTGGGGCAGTAGTGGCAATTTCATTTTAAAAGTTTGCCTTGGACTAACTTCACAGATCTAAGATGTTGGCAAGCATTTTACATATAATTGCTTTTGTTTTGGAAGCTTCAAATAAGAGGAAGTGAGGGCTGGTCCAAGAGGTTGTTTGCAGGAATAGCTGTGAGATGGACGTTGTTTTATAAGCTCATATGTGTTAAAAAGTATCTGTGAACCTTTTAGAAGTGCTTTTCTGTTGATTAGGTAGTAGTTAATTTTAATTTTTAACCCAAAGTTATTTCTTATGTAATGTGATATATTTTGAGCTAGAGAACACACGAATAATCTGTTTCTGTATCTGTCATTTTATTTGTGATATATTATCTAGGAGAGCTTTGTTTAATTTTATAGATTTGGATTGGTGAATATTAGTGTTGAAAAACAATTAGATGCTTGACATATGCTTGATCAGAATGGCACTGTTCCATAGCTCTGCATCTTTTTTGTGCAGTGATGTGTGTGTGCGCAGGGAGTACGAGTTGGAGACTGGACAGCGTCGGTTTGCATTATGTTAAAAACATTATGTAACCTGTCTCTACTGTCATTAGTGCTCCACTGGATTCAGTGGGACTGTTAAGTGTAACACAGTCAGAATATCTGAATTTTCAGGATAAATGACCAGGAATTAACTTGAATATTTGTTCTGAAAGGTGCTTTCCTTGTTATTCCTCTCAAGACCTGTAAACAATGATGAATAGCTTTTGGAAGTGTCTAATTTGGCCATTAGCTTAGTTTAAAACAAAACAAAAAAAAACACCACCCTGAAATCCGTGCTTAGGAAAAAACACGTTTGTTAACATCCAGAAATGACAGGTGAAACATGGACCCAATAGCAGAATCTTCCAATGAGCAAATCCCATTTGAAGTATTGTCTTTACCAGGTAGAGATATTAAAAACATAATTCTGTATCCTTGGGAAGAGAATGTAAGAACAATAGCAGATTTCTTGGTAAATGGAAGACTTTCTCTTGCTCTCTGGCTCTGTGGCTTGTTTGTTTTTTTGTTTTTCCCCGTGGCAAACAGCGAACTGGAATAGTGGGGATGGCAGGATTGATTTGTTGGCTTATTTATTTTATGAAGCGTTTATAAAGGGTGGGTTTTATTTTTTGGTTCTTTTTCATCTATTCTTATATATCCTTTTTTTTTTTTTAAGTTTCAGGGACCCAGGAAGATGATGTTTTATGGATAGCAATGGCAGGCATTCATCAGGTATGGGCACTGATGTTGGAAGGTGGAAAACTTCCAAAGGGAAGGTAAGCAGTTGCAATAAGAGACATGTGAAACAGCTGTTTGTCTGGACAACTAGCCTTCAAACCCCAAAGAGACAGATAAACTGATTAAATTAAATTAAAGTAATTTATCTCAACCTGTAACTTAACTTAAAGCTTGCTACTGCTGTTCAAACTGGAAAGGCTTGTGTCTTTCAATGTGTGCTTTTACCCACATCTGTTAGAGGAAGTAAAATACACTACCTTTGCTAAAAAGCTATATGACAGTAAGGTACAGTTGTACATTTTAATGTTACTTTTCATTCCATTTGAATTATCTAGTGATGAATGATAAACCAAGTTGAATTGAAAGATAGCATAAAGCCTTTGAGTAATTTCTTGTGCTGTAATAGTACTGTTGTTTTTATAACTTACAAGTGCTCTTCCTGTGTTTCGTGTTTATGCATAATGTCTGAAGTATGTCAGACTTGTTCTTGAAGATAAGTACTATTTTTCTTTAGTGATTTAAAGAAAGGAGTCTGTCTTCGATTTGCTGGGAGTGGAAATGAAGAGAACAGAAACAATGCATACCCTCATAAGGCCGGCTTTGCACAGCCTTCTGGACTCTCTCTGGCTTCCGAAGAACCATGGAACTGCCTTTTTGTAGCAGATAGTGAGAGCAGCACTGTGCGAATGATCTCTCTGAAAGATGGAGCTGTGAAGCACCTTGTAGGAGGAGAGAGAGATCCATTGGTAATCACTTCAAACTTCCCCACACTGCCCTACTAATATTTCTCAAGCCTGACCTGGAGGAACCACTTTTGGGGTGAGAGGGTAAATTAGTTTCTGTGGCCATCAGTTTCTTAACTTCACTGCTTGGAATGCAAATTGTGTGCCAGTTGTGGTGCTCAGGTTATAGTACAGACTGTTGCTCCTCAGATACGAAATAACTTGACTTGTTTATAAGATAGTTGAACTGAAACTGCGTTGCGTGGTCGTTAAAGCCAGCTGGATTCATACTGATAATTTAAATGTGATAATTTCCATTTCCATCATTAGCATCCTTGCTTCCTCGTTTTCAGTATCCTTTTTTTGAAGCTGTCTTGATTTTTTTTTTGTCAGTGAATTTCCATTTAATTAGAACAGTTTAAATTAATATCAGCATTGAATAATCAAATAATTTCATTTGATAACGTCTTCAGAATTTGTTTGCCTTTGGTGATGTGGATGGAGCAGGCATAAATGCCAAGCTGCAGCATCCCCTAGGAATAACATGGGACAAGAAAAGAAAGCTGCTATATGTGGCGGACTCCTATAATCATAAGGTAAGCATGTAGTAGCTTGATATCTACACGATTCACAATTCTTTGCAATTTTTACTACTTGAGCTGAAGAAACAGATGATAAAGAGTTCTTTTGTGGGTTCTTTTTCCTTCCTTCCTTCCTTCCTTCCTTCCTTCCTTCCTTCCTTCCTTCCTTCCTTCCTTCCTTCCTTCCTTCCTTCCTTCCT